>WEIT01005675.1:97856-150615 GCA_013389985.1 Dryoscopus gambensis
TGAGAGTTATTTATGTCTTTGGGGAATGAACACAGTATGTATATTTGAGTGGTTTTATATATATACGTATATATATATGTATATATAAATATATATAAATATATATAAAAGAAGAGGGAAGGAGAGATGCTTTCCAGCTATGACTTCTTCTCTACCTGAAGTGAAGTTTTTTCATGGCATCTGTCAGAGCTGAGGACACAAGGATTTATGGACAGGATGAGGAGGAGGAAAGGGGAGTCAAAAGGGTTGCAGTTCACCCACCAGCCCTTTGGCAGTGCACATCCCTGGACACGTGCCATGATTGTTTTTGCCCAGTCTGCTTGTTCATATTATGGTTCTATCTTCCCATAAATGACGCCTGTCTTATAAATTAGTATAATCTTACATGTGAAGGCGCCTGGGGGGTCTAGAGACCATCCAGTAGCCTTTATGTAGCTCTGGTCGCTAGGACTTTGCATTTTAAGTTAATTCTTGCAGTAAGTTAATGCTCCAAATTATTGAAAGACTGTTTTTCTTTTGACTATTCAATGGGAATGAAGAAGTGAGTTCTTTTCTTAGTGATCCTCATAAATTTCAGGAAGCCTGTTCCTGAAAGTGAGGAGCAGTTTAGTTATAAACAGAGAGCTTATTCCCTCACCATAGAAAAATGGGTAAAACCCATGTGGAAGTTATAGACTGAGACATAAGTGCTGATAATTGTCTCTTGTTTTGTCAGAAAAACAAGGTCCTAACCTGACGTTTTGGTTCAATACTGAAGAATGAGGCTATCTGTTTCCTCTAGCACTGTCCTGTTGCAGTCTTGCTTAAATGTTCCTTTGCACACAAAAGGAGAAATGTAAAGTTAAGGTGTGATCATAACACTCCCTTCTGGCCTTAGAAAGCTGTGAACCTGCTTAGCCATGGTGACAGACCAACAGGGGACACCTGCTCTGCTCCCTTGGGAGCCTCGATAATGTGCTGTTCTGGGCAGTGACTGCCATATGGCACTTTGCCTATAGCAAAGAAATCCTACCATGTTGCAGCAACCTGTACTATCACAGGCAGGCACACGATGTGTGAAAATGCTAACACAACATCCACAGGAAGTCCCTGCTGTGAGCACTATTGTATGAGAGGACATAGTTCATGTTTACATTGGAAGGGAAAAGATCTTAATTATTTAAGAGTTTCCTTTCATTAAATCCAACTTAAAGCTCACCTACATAGTCTACTGCATCCATCTATTTTTCTGGAGGGTGGGAGTTAAAGACAGATCTACTTGAAGGATTACTGTTGTGGTTTGACACTGGCCTAGTGCCAGGCACCCACGAGAGTTACTTGCTCACCCTCCCCTACCACAGCTGGGCAAAAGGAGGGAAAAGAGGAAAGGGTTAACAGAGGCTTCATTAGTGAGATAAGGAGAGCAGGAGAAATATTTCAAGGGCAAAACAGGCTCAACCTTGGTTGCTAAGTAAAATTTATTACTAACAATCAAAGGAGGGTAATGAGAAGTAAAATAAGCCCTTAAAACACCTTCCCCTCACCCAGGCCCTCCCTCCTTCCCACCGACAGCACAGGGAGGCAGGGCAGGGGGGTTTTTGTCAGTCCATCACCAGGATTTTCTTCCGCTGCTCCGGGAGAGGAGTCCTTCCCTGTGAGGCTGTGGGGTCTCTCCCACGGGAGACAGTTCTCCATGAACTTCCTGGCATGGGTCTACTCTGATGAGCAGCAGCCAGACCGTACCTGCAGCCTTGTGAGTCCCTCCCACAGGCACACAGTCCTCCCAAAACTGCTGTGCCGTGGGTCTCTCCCCACGGGGTGCAGCCCTCCAAGGCCAGGCTGCTCCAGCCTGGAAGCAGGGCCTCTCTCTCCACCGGGTCTCCCACTGGATCACAGCCTCCTCCAGGCATCCACCTGCTCTGGCGTGGGCACCTCCCCCAGGGGCTGCGGGTGGATCTCTGCATCCCCCGGGGACCCATGGGCTGCAGGGGGACAGCAGCTTCACCATGGTCTTCACCACGGCCTGCAGAGGAATCTTGGCTCTGGCTCCTGGATCACCTCCTCTCCCTCCTTCTCCACTGACCTTGGTGTTGCCATGTTGTTTTCCCTCACATGTTCTCACCTCCTCCTCTTCTCTGACTAGAAGCAAAAAAACCCTGACTTTGTTCTGATTTTCTTCTTAAATATGTCATCACAGAGGTGTTACCAACCTCTCTCATAGGCCCAGTTCATGCCAGCAGCATGTCCATCTTCAGAGCCATCAGCCATTGGCTCTGCCGGACATGGTGGGAAGCTCCCAGCAGCTTCTCATAGGAGCCGTCTTTGCAGCCCCCCTGCTACCCAAAACCAGGCCGTGCCAAACCAATAAAATTACAAACCAAGTTGGACATGGAATCTATTGAAACGTTTGCGAGAGTTACATGGTTTCATTTTAAAACCAGTGTTGGCGAAAAAAAGAAGTTTTTGAAACGTAGGAAGGCAATGGGCTGTTGCCAGGCTTTGAGACATACTGTGTGCTTGGAGGGAGTTTCTTTTAGAAGATCCTATCTGAAATTTATACTTCCATTCAAAACTCAGTAATCACTAAAATACAGAGCTGAAGACCTCTATATTTGGACAAAATAATGGTCAGTTCCTTCTCCTGTTCTTGGACTCTCATGTAGTGTTGGTGACTTTTCCCAAAACTGTTAATTTTTTATATTTGTTTGCCAAGTGATTTTAAACAAGCTTCTCAGGTTTGTGGAAATTCATAAATTTTCATGCAGCAAGTCTGAAATTCAGTAGTTTCTTTTAACCTGGCTTATGATCTAATTCCTAGGATGGAAGTTCCTTTTCCTAATCAGGTATCCAGATTCAATGAACAGAATAGCTGGTTAAGCAAATATTTGCAGGTTATTCAAGCAGAATGAAAACTGCTTGAGCTATTCAGTGAAAGAGATGGCTTGCCTAGGGAACTAGAGATATAGATTTCCTTTATAAATCTTTCCCTTACTTCATTGCAAAATGAAATATTTTTCATAATACTTACAGGTTTCAGTTGTAAGTACCTGAGCTTGACTCTTGTGGTCGTTGCATTGATCCCAACAGTTGCTTCCCAGTTGGAGTACCCATTGCACAGTGTAGGTCATGCTGCATTGACCTTTCTCAGCGAGGTGCATGGAGCTGGTCTCTGTGTGTGTGTGTGATAAACTCCTGAGCCTAAATTTAGATATTTGACCAATATTTTTGTATATGAACTTAAATATACCTGTACTGTGCTTGAGAAAGAGAAAATTTGCAGTCCATCATAGTGTCTACCTACCTGAGTTTATATCTTGTTTTATTTTATCACTGTCACATTATTGCAGTAATTAACAATCATTTACTATGGTTGTATTAGAGGATTAGAAGCTCTGACATTTATTTAACTTTTCCATGTTAATATGCCAGGACTCTGGTCACTGGAAATAGGAAGCTGCTGTGTATTCTCTGTACAATCAAACACATCTGCCACATATGTGGCTTTAAATCCACAATCTTTAATTGCACATCCTTATCCAAGCCTTTCACTTTATTGTGCAGCTTATAAAGGGTCTCTCAAGACAGTGCTGTGCCTCTTTCATTGATTTCATTGTAATAGAAGCAATGGACCATGGGTGAGCCAGCAAGACTTAGGACAGTGTTATTTGGTAGGGGATGTATCTGAAATGCATTTTAAAAAATGTTAGGTGGTTTCTTTATGACCAATACAACAGGCAAAACTGAGAATGAATCAAATAATTATGAAAAGCAGATTTTACTCAGAAATAAAATATTTGTAAACCCCTTGAAAATACTCAGCTGCATGTAAAGCTCTGCTGCTGCCAGGTGAAAATGGTGAAAAAAGAGCTTGTCCGAGAGAGATGTGGCTGGATCTCATTCCCATTTTTCCAGTGGCCAGCCCTTGGCCCCGCTTTTGCAAAATCTGTAAATTAACACAGGTGCACACTGTTGCTCCAAATAATGTTATTAAATATATTGTTTACTGGGATCATTAGCTACTGCTGTAAAGTACAGAAAAAAAATGCAGCCTGGTTGCAATTTATCTTGCGCCTCTTCAGAGAATGAAGGAAAACAGTGATCCTTATGCTGACCCTTTCCTTAGCCTCATCAATAACAACTGGAAATGAAAACATTTCAAGTAGCTGTTAACAGTGCCAGGGATCCGTCACCTTCTTTTGACTCCCTTTGTCCTTCCCTCTCTGCACTCTCTGGGTGATACTTGTGGGCAGGACCAGAGCTGTCAGGAGCCGGACTGCATACCTGCCTGCTTTATCACCAGGTTATTGCAAGCTGTAGGCCAGACTAAAGCAGTGTCTGTTTTGTATGGCTCACTGCCACGTTAAAGATAATCACATCTGGGATCATGCAGCCCCGTGAGCTCCAGAAGCCTTTACCCAGAGCTTGTCTGTGGTTATTTAACATCTCTGTGCCTGTGCCAATGAAACCTTCTGGGTGGGACCCCAGGCTCTTTATCAAGACACATGAGAGACTTTGCTATTAGGTAAGTATATACATCCATGACCACCAAGAGACAGAATGAAATATGAAAGCACAGGAGAGAGAGCAGAAAGAGTAGACATGCAGGCAGGTTTACTGCCAGATTTGGGTGACTTATGGCTCTCCTGGTGCCTGTGAGCTTCTGGAAAAGGTCAGAAGGTTACTCCTATTTAGAATGGTGAAACCAGCACTCAGGAGCGATCTTCTCATAAAGCCTGTACAGACAGCAAGGAAGGTATTTCAGTGAGGATGTGAGGATGTGGGAGATAGTGGGGATGGTTTTAGCTGCTAACAGTAAAAAAGTTGCATGGTGTGAAAGGGGGCCAGCAACTCTTGTGTATGTCTTACTTCAAGGCATGGACTGAACAATGCAACTGGTGGAATATTTAGGGTGAGCCTTGAAGCTGAAAAACCAATCAGATGCTTCGGAAAGGCAATGTATGCATAGAACTGAGGGAGAGGGAATCCCCCTTAAAAAGATAAAAGAGGTTCAAGAAACGCAAGTATAAAACCATAGCTCTGCAACAGATTTTTCAGCTGTGCCTCTTTATTATTTTTGGTTTGGTGGCACCAGAAAAAAGCTCTGACCATCTGAAGGAACTCAGATGATAGTGAAAATGTATCAATAATGTCGATTATTGTAGCAATAGGTAAAAATTCTTAATACAAAATAATCTCTATTGTATGACTCAATGTACTGTGCTGAAAATAAATCTGATTTGTGGGAAATTCCTCTGGATCTAAAAAAATATTTTAGGTGGTGTGAGACTAACTGCATTTCTTGTGCCAGGCAAAGCTCACAGTTAACTGGGAAGAGAGTTTGAGTAAGTTTTGATATTTGGATATGATCTATTCTTTCTGAAAACACACCTGTGTGAACTTTATACAGTTGCTAGTATTATGAGATCTTTGTTTTTATAAATCAACAACATAAAAAGATTTAAACCAACAATTTTTTCCTGGAGCACATGATCTTCTGATCAGAAACTTGGAAAGAAAAGGGAGGATGATAATTATAGTGCTTGGACACATAATCTCTAATATACTCAGTTGTTACCTGGTCTTGTAGAAAGAGTGTAACTTTTGGCACCTACTCCTTGTGGAACTATTAACTTTAATTAACTAAAACACCATGATGTTCTGGGGGACTTTTCATTATTTGCCTCCTTTTTGGGGTAAATTTGACACATACACAAGTAAAAGCACTATGGTAATAATTTAAGTGAATGAAAGAAAGAGCAAAAAAAGAGAAAACTAAATTACACTTTCTATATAAAAAAATCAAGAAAAAGGAAAGGTTGTAATTTAGCTCAGTTAAATCAAAGATAGTACAACATATAGTACTGTACTTCATAAAAGTAATTCATTTAAGTAGTATAAAACCTCCCAAAATAAGCACAAATGTGCATTTGTAAAAACATGATCCTAAGCATTCAGTGAACAGAAACCCTTCATAAGTCCATCAGAACTCTCCTTTTGGAAACCTCTTTATGGTTTGTTGGTGGTATTTGTTTAGAAATAAAAAAATACAGGGAACAAAACTTTCAGCACACAGGACAGCCATTCATGTTTGGTAAAGCACTTCAGCATGCATTTACTTTCACATATGTGATATATCAGCTATATCTGTCATATGGGGATATATTTTGAGCTTAAATTTAAAAAATGCATTGAAAGTTAATCATGTGCTTAATGTTTTGTGGAAGTGAGGCCAGTTCACAAGAGAAGCTTTGTCTGCTGTAATATTAAAATGCTTTTGTTGGATACAAGAAGAAAGGAAAGATATTGGAAAAACCCTCTCACTTACTGAGAGCTTTTGGAGAGCTTTTGAAAGGGTGGAGTGGAATAGCCTCTTGCTGTTTAGTTGATATAAACTTGGACATGGGGATACATAAATCTTGAAGATTCAAGGTACAGTGAGATATATTTCAGGAGGATTTCCTTTGCATTGAAGCCAAGAATGCTAACACTAACCTTTATTATCTGCTATCCTAAATGAAACTTCCAAATAAGTGCTTAGGTAAAATGAAAACACCATGGCTGAAAAATAACTGTCAGTGGACATAAAATATCTGAATATGCAGATACATAATTGTATTTCCAGTAAAGCCAATTATCTTCCCAAATTTAATACAGTTAGGCAGATTTTTGGATAGTTTTATAGATTTAAAATGTAACAGGATAAGCATGTAGTACCAGAAATTCCTATTTCAGTCTCTTAAAAATTGACTAGAACTATGGTTTCATTAAAAAACTTTCTAAAAATCATCTTACAGTGACTACAGTTAGGTAAAAATGTATATTTGTATATTCTTTTTTTTTTAAATACACTCTTCAGGGAAAGAGGATCACTAAAAACTTTTTGTGTCAAATAACTGTAACTTACATGTTGGAAACAACTTTTCAAACTTACTTTGCTTTTAGAAATATTTCCTATAGCATTGTCTCAGTCTTTCCAAAGTCACTAAAATTTTTCATATGTTCCATTGTGGTTTACTAAAACAGGTAATCAAATATTTCCTCCATGGTGCATCAACTACAGTTATTTACCCAGGCAAATAAAAATTAAGGAAAAAAAATATCTAATTTTGTGAATCAAACTAGAAGTTTGCCTAATAATAATCATCATCATAATAATCATAGTAAGTAACATTTTTGCCTGATATCTCTAAATATTCAAGTAATATTTATGGGGAATGTTATAATGGTTTATATTACTAAGGATATAAAGGAGTGTGAGACAATCTAAATCTGGTTTACCATTAGAGATTTGATCACCTGTGGTGACAGTGTGTAGCCTGTCCCCTAATACACCATGTGCATATTCAAGCATTGCAGTTTCTAAGGTCATAACATAAAAATTTTTTTCCTCTTTAGGCACAGTGGAGATGGCAGAAGGCTATGAGGAGAGCATCTTAGAATCCTAGAGTCATTTAGGTTGGAAAAAGCCTTTAAGATCATCAAGTCTAACCATGAACCCAGCACTGCCAAGTCCACCACTCAGCCATGTCCCTAAGTGCCACATCTGCAAGTCTTTTCAATGCCTCCAGGGATGGTGAGTCAACCACTTCCCTGGGCAGCCTGTTCCAGTGTTTAACAACCCTTTCCATGAAGAAATGTTCATAATATCCAATCTAAACCTCCCCTGACACAACTTAAGGCAGGTCTGTTGTCTCGGGTAGTGTGGCCTGTGTGCAACTTATCTTGTTGCACTCTGCAGCCACTTCAGCTCAGAGGGCTTTGAGGTCTTTCAGCAGACATGCCTCAACAATACTTAGTGTACATTTAGGGAAGCACACAGAGAAGATTTTCTACTTGTTTTCTGATGAACTATGATGACATCTGAGCAGCCGAGAAACACCAGTGTCTGACATCGTGTAAGCTGGTTGCATAAGGCATTCCTCAATGCCAGACTCCAGTGACTTCTCATAGAGAGTGTTGTGCTCCAAGCGCATACATTTCACTCTAAGTGGACACGGCACTCCCTTCCTGTGTTCATAAAAAGGCTTCCAAAAGACAATTAACAGACTCTTTCCTGTGCTGTGGTGTTCCTGAGAATAATCCCAGCTACTACTCTGCTGGGAGGTGTAGTCCTGCAGGAAGGTAAAGGCAGGAGTTTTCCATGCCCAGCATCACGCAACAGAGTTGTTTGCTGTGAAATAAAAATTTTCAGCCCATTTCATTCAGTAAAATTTAAGAGGGATAAGAAAATAATTTAACTGAACTTGCCCAATTATTTTTTTCATTTGTTTATCCACAGCTACAGATTTTTTTGTCCTTTTCTTATTTTTCATGCAAATACTTTTGTTCACAGGTTGTGAGTAGCCACCTGCTATTTAGACTATTTAGACTATGCCTTTCAGCATAACACTTGCCTAAGTGCACAAATCTGATCAAAGAGCTGAAATGAAGTAATATCAAAAGTGGCCAAAGATGTGTGCCAGGGTTATGCTGAAGACACATACTGTAAGGATCAGATTATGTCTTCTCAGGCCATGGTGCAAGAAGGCGGCACGAGAACTGTCTTCATGATATATATACATGTGGAAGGAAGTGCCCAGATTCCAGCTACTAAGTAGCATTCTTGAAAGTCACACTTTGTACTTACCTCAGTCGGATGAAAGCCAAGTGCAAAGTGTTTATCCTAGATGACTTCTAGATCTACTGGCAAAGTTGGCCTCTCCTGAAGGAAACAGTGGGTGTTGGCAGGACTGAAACGTCATCCCTTGTTTATCTGAAACATCCTGTTCTTGTTGCCTTGGCAGCAGATGCTGGGTGTGTGTCTGCATCCCAGCATATCTCATCTTTTTTGTGTCTAGCATGCAAATGGGTCAGGTAAAAGGAGAGCCATGTCTGAGGGCAGCCTTGAAATAGTTATTGACTGGGACAGGGTGAGTAAAGTGGAGGAAGATTAAAGCTTTGAAAAGACACATTCTGATATTGGGGTCTACCCTTCTGCAGAGCACTTTCCACAATGAACTACAAAAGCTTAAATGCTTTGGTCATTTAAAACTAAATTTAACAAAAAACTGTGCACAGACTTTTAATTTTAGATTAATTTTAGATTGTCATGTCTATGAACAAGATGACCTAGCTGGTATTCACTCTATGTGGTTATTGAACTCTTTGGGATGTTGTAGATTGTTACAGTCTACACTGTAGCATTTGAAACTAAATTCTACCAAGCTTACCTCTATTTGGTACTTACCTGGAGTCAGCAAACATGGAAGAGTTAGTTTCTCAGGAAACAGCACCACTGATCAAAAGCATTTTTTAAAGTTTGCGTCAAACAGGAAAATAATAAGAAAATTACTACTTTTTTTTTTCTTATTCCACTTCTTTGTATAAAACCTCAATATTTGTGCAGACAGAAGTGGCATAAAATGATTCAGGATTTTATTTACTTTGCTGGGGATACAGTGCCAGTAGTAGAAAGATTTCCAAAGGACGAAGGTTAAAAGCATTGAAGTAGAGGAAGTAATTGGAAGCCATTGCATTTAAAAAATAATTGATTTTACATGACGATTGACAGCAGACTTTTAGCTTCACAGCAGGATACATAGGGAATATGCAAACTTTATCTGTCTGTTAACAGTGTTGAACTGGGAAACTAAAACTGACAAATTACTTACAATTAAGATAGCAAAAGAACAACTTAATCAAATATGGAGCAACATACCAGCTTAGCTGTTCAACACAATTTGGTGTTAGATATGCACTACTGGGACTGATTCCATTTGTAGGCATGTCTAACAGGACACAAGAGAGCATCTGAAATTTCCATGATGAACTACAGATAATAAAAAGATGACTCTGCTAGTAGGATTAAGCAACACCTTGGCTTTTACTTGGTACTCAGATCAGTTGAAATGAAAGTGGGCCTCATAATTAAAAAGGAGAAATCCAGCAATGAACTGTCCTAAGACCAGTATATGCTGTTTATATTGCTAAAAACAACATTGGGAAGAAGCACTGCAACAGTAGGCTACTACTTGATTTCTTTTTCTTTGTAATAGAATACAATGTATTTAGAATGCAATCGGTACGTTTTGAAGAGAGAGACACATCAAATGATAATTTAAAAGAACTGCTGAAATGAAAATGAATTAATCTTAAAAATATAATCTAGGCTACCTGAGAGCAGCAAAGTCATACTGAGGACTGGTGGTTTGCAGGTTGTTACAGGAGACTTTTGGGGGGGTTCTGAGACTGGGATACTCCCTTGCCTGATGCCCAAGTAGTGGCCTGGTGGCAGAGGCAAGCTTTCCTGGGGATGAGCTCCACGGTCTGTCCAGGGCCATCCATGCCTGGATGTTCCACATCTTCATCTGCACTGCTTAGGAATCTAGTCTTGAAGCTAACATCAGGATGAACCTTGTAGATAATCCTTGGAGTCCATCTTGTTCCTGGCAAAATGGCAGTATTTTGGTTTAGAATAACTTGGATGTTCTCCAAATAGTCTGTTAAGGAAAGAAATGGCTTTCAGTTAGACTCCTGCAGAAAGAGAAAAGACAGAACTGACTGGGAGGACAGGACAGAAATGGGAGGGATCGAGGGCATAGGTGTCCCAAAACAAGGTTTACTTAATGCCTAGCTAGCCTCTGGCTTGCATGCGAGGTGGAAATTGACCTCAGGAACTGTGTTTTTTGGCATCATTCTCACTGAGCAACAACTAGATCAATTCAGTTCCGTACAAACAATTTACTCCTAAGCTAGGGACACACTTGCCAAGGTTTAGCCTGATGCGAATAAAAATGGCCACATTATAAAACACTCAAATAGGCAGGTCTTAATGGGAGAGCTGAAAGACCCTGTGACCATTCAGTGCAACTGCCCAGCTGGGTGCCACTCTCTTAAACAGTGAGAGAAAACAGGCTTTTGGAATAAAACCCCCATCTTTATAAAAAAAAAGTTAAATATAAAGACACACAATGTAAACGTAAGTGCCTTTGGAACACAGAGAGTCAGATTTTATTTTCTTTTCGGGGCTTTAAGAAAGGCACCCGAGAGATGGGATTGAACAGAGCTCTCTGGAGGTTAAAATAAACAGCACAACTATTATACTAGGACCTAGATTATACACTTGCATTGCTTATAAGTTTCAAGGAAAGTAAGCTCAATTGTGTGTTATTTTGTGAAAATGGTCAGTTTCCAATTGAGGAGAGTAGTGAGATATCAGTCAGCTGCAGCTTTCCAAGTAGCACACCTACAATTGAAATAAGGCTTCCTTTGTTTTACTTTGGTAATTAAAATAAAGATTTATGCATTCACTCCCTGATCAGTGACAGCCACATTTTTAACATAAATGCAAATGTAAATGTTCTATGGCCTTCCCCTGGGAAAAAAGCTCTACTGGACCACAAAATTTATGTAGCAAGTCTTACTGTAAAATAGTATCTGAAAAATAAAGTGTTTCAATTCTATTTGAAAAAATTTTATTTCCCAAAGTGTGAACTTCTATTTGATTATCACTAATATAAATTGAATTTACATACTTCTACAATAATTAATTTGGCAACCTTATTTATAGTGTATAGTTATCTTATACAGAGCCTTAGAACCAAATGTTAAAAATACGAAAAGGTTTCGGCTATAAACCCTCTTTTCTTAGACTAATAAATTATTAAGACTGATTCATCTGTACAGATCCTACTTTCTTGTCTTGGCTTCCACCCAAATGCATATTTTTGAAGGCATGAGCAGAAATCTTTTCATCTGGTTTTAATCTAGCTAAGGAGAAAATTGAATATGTCATTGTACACCTCTCAGCAAAGGAAAAAAAAATTCCACAAACTACTAAATAATCTTTGAAAAAAATCCCTAGTCAACCACTTTGCAACAGGTAACTTGTCTGATATCATATGGATACCTCACTGGGTGTTTCTTGGAAAAATGAAATAAGCATGGCTAAAAAAGAAACTGCTTGGGTCACTGTAAATTCTAAGATGCCTTGCAAGAAAAGTTCTACTAGGAAGGTACTGTCAGTTCTTTCTAGACTCCAAAGTCTTATCTCAGCATGGAAAATATAATTTTGGATGGCCTTAACGTGTACGTTAATAGACAGGAGAAAAAAAATGCTACTAATTGTGCTCAGGTGTTCAAAGGTGTAATAACCAGCAGCTATTCACTAAATATCACTGAAGCAACAAGAGGCAATATTTTATTAGACTTGATTTAGGTAAGCAGCGAGTGAAGTTGTAGCAGAAATGATATTATAGAAAATAATGGACCAAGTGACCATGAACTAATCCCATTTGAGACACAAATAGGACAGCTAAGACTAATATGTTGAAAGGCTTAAGTTTGATTAAATGTGGCAGATAATTTTCATGAGAGTGGACTGGAGAATATGAAGCTGCAATGCAGAGGAGGCTCACAAGGCTGTTTGTATCGTTAAGAGTTTGTACCAGAAGTGACAGAGGAGGATTTTTGAGAAGAAGCACTGGATGTAAACAGATAAATAACTACCATAAGGATATTGAGCATAGGCAGTCAGACAGAGAGCCTCTAAGAAACGGAAGCGTTTGGTGGTGGGTAAACAGAGCTGTGTGTTATAAGTGAAAAATCATAGTGGTGAGGTGAGAATTGCTAAGTCAAGCTGACTCATAACTCAGAAAGAACACTCAGAAAAAGGCATGAAGTTCTTCAGCTGCATATTTTTAAAGAAAATAGTGAAAGAGAAGGTGAGGTGGATACAGATTCAAAATAGGCAGGTATTACTCAAAACTCAAATAAATACTGCAACTTCTTTTCAGTAGATGAAATGAAGCTGCATATGGAGATAAAGACAAGACTGATATCAGGAATACATCTGGCAATGGATGCTAGAGGCAGAAGTAAAACTGCAAGAGGTTCCTGTAGTCAATAAGGGATAAATGTTTTCCCAGAATTTTGGCAGAACATTTGCATGAATTTGCTAGTCCAACTGTGTATTTCTTCAAGAAAATTATCACAAAGTATTAATATCATAAAGCCGGATATTAGCAAGGATAATACATGTATTTAGAAGAAGGGAAAGGAGGCAAGGTGTTGGTAAACCCATTTTTGTGTGCATGGATGCGACCTTTTGCGGAAATGTTTAATTTTGATAATGACTTTCAGATCTGCTGGGTAGAGTCAGAAGTAATTCAACTTTGCTGTCCACTGAGGGCATGAAGGGACTCAAGTGTACTATCTCTTTCCAATAAATATTTTACAAGATAAAATTTTAATAGTGCTTTAATAATGGTGGCAATCAATACTAGTTTAACAAAAATGTATTGACAGGTGACTGAAAGAAAAGCCAGGATATCCATAGGGAATAGGAAAGTGGTTTGGCTAAATTTCTCAAACCTGGGAGAAAATGCTCAGAAGACTCAATAAATACAGAAAGTTATTGGTCTGAAAAACAGGACATGAATAATAAAGTTTTTAGTTCCCCAAAGGGAAGAGAGAGGGTTAATCCCTATGAGTTTCTTTGACCCCTCCATTTGTATATATTTCTCATGTAGGAATTGAATTTTACATGAATGATGACATCATCCAAAGTAAAGCTAATAGTGGTAATAAGAGTATCCCACAAGGCCTAAAACTTTATGTTTTGGAGTAGAAGGAAATCTCTGATTTGGGAGCAAGGAAGAGCACTTCCTGTTTGCAGACATGGTTCATTTCAAGAGGCCTCTTGCACTGTTTTCTACAGCAAACAGCCCTGGCTTCCCTTGAGTGGGAGACATTGCAGTGGGAGGGTTGTGTGGTGACCTGGAGTGTCCATGAGTGGATATTGGTTTGCTCCTGGCTCTGTGCCTGCTCTATGCACCCTCTATGGGGCCACATTTGTCACCGCATCGGATCAAACCCAACAGGCCAGAGCAGGAGGCAAGGAAAATTTAGGTCACTCTACCCAAGCAATAAGTATGGGAAATTTAGATTCTGGACTCCTCTTGTGCATTCTGGGGTAATTGTTTTATTTCTTAGCGTCTTAATGCCATCTGTGTAAGAAAAGGGGCAATAATATCGACTTTGTCTCCTGTAGATAGACTGTAAACTTTCAGACACAAGGACTTCTATTTTTCTGTGTAAAGAGCACCTGGAAAAAAGCAATGTTGTTATCTCAGCTGGAGCCTCTTCATGTAACAGTGCTACAAATAAATCCTACATGCATGTTCGCCTTTAGACATCCAGGAAACGAAGGCCTCTTTCTATGAGAGCCCCCCTGCTGCTTCTGCAGGAAAACTCACTAAAGTCTAGAGGTTGTTTATGCTGATTATCAGTTGCTACATCACTTTCTTTTCCTCAGAGAAATTCAGGAGGATGAGGAAAAATCAGAAATACATCTAAGTAAAGTATTTATATAAGACGAAAGGCTGAAATTTCTTGTCTGTGGAGTAAAAATGTAATTTCCTAAATGATACCTCAACTATGCAGAGGCTTTAAGTTGTACCAGCAGTTACCCTTATACTATCCTCAGCGTAAAGTCGTTTTCTCCTGTATTTTCCTTTTCCTGTTCAGTTTTTTAAAGCACTTTCATCCAAACCATCACATGAACACCTCTTCTCTTTCTTTTCATTGAGAATTTTCATTTCTTTTCTTTTCTTAAGAGTAAGAGGCAACAGGACAAACCTGGTGAGGAACATCAAGGTGAGAACCTTGGAAGAAGAGGCTTTTCCTGAATATTTCCTGATCTTAAGGATTCTGAGGGCCACATCCTACCACTCTGCCTGAATAGCGTCATTTTCTCCAGGTCACAGCCAGCGGAGCTGCAATCCAGCAGGGAGCAGTAGGGATTTAGGAACTTGTCCATAAAATAAAAAGGATAAAAAGGGTTCTGCTGTTGTGCTATGAAGGGGAGGCTGAGGTTGAAGAGAAGGTTGAAGCGTAACTTGACAGTATTCATGGGGACATGAACATTGCAAAGTTCACAGCCCGTACGCCATCCCTCATAGTATTCAAGCAGCCACCATCACCTTCTGGGTTGTAATGGAGTTTTCGATATGTTGTGCTTCATGGAAAATTGGTGATCTTTTAGAAAAAAACCAAAGATTGGTAACAAGGAAACCTGTATGAAATCCTGCCACACTGTTCTGTGACACACTGCTAATAATGTTAGCCAATGGTTATTTTGCACTTTGAAAACCTGATTTCTTTTGCTTATCATATTTCCGAAAAACAGTACATCCTTAAGTGTTTAACATCTAACTTGATGAGGCAACCCTTTTTCATTCTTATATGATATGGAGATAATTCAAATTGGTGTGTGCATTTGTTATTTTATTGTAATTGTTTAACAGAAGCTAAATTTGTTAATTTTTATCCTCTATTTGAAGTTTTGAGGTCTTGGTCATAAAAGACCCAGTCTGACAGCGAAGCTAGCACAAAAACATCTTTTCTGAGATTTTGCATTTTTTCTTTTAAAGAAATCCTGTGGTGTGGCAGTAACTGAACTTGTAGAAAGAAGGAAGAAATTTGGTGAAAATTGTATGAAAATCTTCTTGGCAGAGTTAAAATGCAGTAGCAATGTGGTCCCCCTTTAGGGAAAAGATCAGGGAGAAGAGAAACATTAAACAGCTTAGCTCAATATAAGCTTCGATGAAAGTAAAATTTCTGGGCGAACCTGACATAACCAAGCCCCCTTTCCATGTAAAACTAGGGATGAGTTTAAAGAAATATTTTCTCCCCGGGAAAAAAGTAATCCTTAAGATTTCTCACAGACTCTTATGTTGAACGTGTTTCTGATTTTACCCACTTTCCCCACAGGCCATCGGCTTCCTCTCAGCATTTCCATTGAGCAGATTAAAATGTGAAGGGATAGGAAGGTAGGAAAAAAAATCAATTCACTAAATACTTACAAAACCCCTTGACTTTTGATAGGAAAAAGTCATAAATAACAGAAATTCCACTGCATGTTTCTTTCAAAATCCTCTTTCACACCTTCCTGTCAGATGAGGAGACTCACAGCCAGCTATAATCTGATGCTTTGCAGATGGCCAGGCTGCAGTGTAAACTGTGGGCAAAACTCAGAATGGGAAGAAAACCTCCAACCTTTTGAGAGAGGCCTGCCTCAAATGGGCTCAGCCTTGCATCAGGTTGGAGTCAAGCCCTAATTAATGGCTCTCCTTTGGCTCAAAGTGCTGCAAAAACTCCTAGCCTTTTGCCTGATAGGTCTTCTCCTCTTGTTTGACAGGAACACCAGCATGGACAGATATCCTGCTGAAACTCTGCAATCCACCAAAGCTCCAGGTGCCTAGGCTTTTGCACAGGGCCCCTTCCAGTGTATGAGGTGGATCTGGATGAGAAGGTGGGTACAGTATGCTCCTGTTGCTCAGCTGCAGATGGAGACCCAGTTGAGGAAATGATGTGTTCATTTTCTGCATATTTTCCTAATGCTCTCTTGGTTCTGTAAGCATTACAGATGACATGTCCTGAGAGTTTAATTTCACTCAGATACATTGCTCAGCGGAAGATGACTTTTAGTGAGAAGCTGGTTGCCAGTAGTTGAGCTTGGTTTTGTAGGAGGCCCCTTGGGAAGCCCACCTGGTACCATTTCAGCCCCACACACCCGTTAATACTTACGTACTTTCAAATGCCACATGGATTTCAGTATCAGCCTGTTAAAAGCTACCTCTTAGTCTAGAAGTACTTGCTGAAGAGTAAAGATGAATTGCAGCTGCTGTAGTCAGGTTTCAGTGTATATATCTGCATAGCCTGAAGAGTTAATCGTTGGGGGATGACAGTCATCTTCTTGAGAAAAATGGTAGGGAATGTGTGAAAATACAGGTGAATTGCAGCCTTTCCTCTTCCTATCACTGTTATCTGTTATTGCCAGGGTCCCTACTGGATCCTCTGGACTGCTTCTGCGTTTGGTGGCAGATTTCAGATGCCTTGGGATATCAGCTATCTTTACACGTATTCACAGACACAGACTGACTCATTGGTAGCTGCCTACTGCTGAAGGTATATGGGAAAAGACAGCAGGCAGTATTTTTAGAGTTTCTAAGTTTCTCTCTGGAGAAGATTAATTCACACTTTTTATCTTCCTTTCCTTCTGGCTCTGTTTAAAGTTTGCCACATTTCCTTAGAACTCAGATTGTTCTTGGGCTTTTTATTTATTATTATTACAGTTTTAGTTTCTAGGACTCTGGTACTCAAGGTAAAGCAGATGGCAGCTAATCATTTGATTGATAATACCACCATTAAATTAACCTTTGTTTTTTTTCAATCCAATAAGTTGTTCTTAACCTCACGTCTGAACATCTCTTAGATGGAAAATGGTCCTGTAATTTAATAGCGACATTAAAATCACCCAAAGAGTGTCAAAGAGCTAAGAAAGGTAGTCTGCTTAGCTACTGAAGGAATTTAATAACTCGGAAATCTACATAACTGACATCAGTTGTAGTTGTAATTAAATCATATTCCAAAATTGAGCAAATAATTC
Source organism: Dryoscopus gambensis (assembly GCA_013389985.1). Classification (NCBI taxonomy): domain Eukaryota; kingdom Metazoa; phylum Chordata; class Aves; order Passeriformes; family Malaconotidae; genus Dryoscopus; species Dryoscopus gambensis. Next base: position 115,264 of record WEIT01005675.1, read on the forward strand.
CTGTTCATGCCTCAGTTATCTCTGAAGCGATCAGGGGAGTGGTGACTGAGCACTCAGATGTAAAGATTCCACCATTTCTTACAAGGGAGATGAAAGAGTTCTCCCTTGGCTGCTGGCTACACTTTTCTGCCAGAGCTACTGACCCTGCACAGTGGCCAAAGAGCATCCCATGGACCTGCCCCTCTGCTGTGGGAGTTTGCTGTTCACTGCATTAGGTCAGACCATTATTTTGGTTTATGCTGAGTTCCACAAAGTATGAGGAAGTCTATGGACAGTAGTTTTAATTATTTTTTGAAACAGAGGAGTAAAAATTTTACACAAGAAGGTCCTGATTTTACTGACTCTAATAGGTAGTGATCTGTTGGAATCCTCAGTGGTACAGCTGAGGATTAGTTATACAGCTATATAATGGTATATACCATATAGTGGTTGAGTTTGAGGTCTTTCAGCTGCCCTAGTGAAAGTCCAGTGACATAGGGTGGCAAAGAATAATCGCAGGAATAGTTACAAGGTTATGTTTCGTGTATTGTTCAGCTACTTAGTAAAATGACAAAAGGGTTTCCCACACACTGAGAAGACAAAAAGCCTTATAAAAATTAATACCTCTGAGGACTAAAAGGAGTGTATGAACTTCACCAGTGCATTTGTGGAAGTGGCAGAGGCGATTCCTCTAAATGTCTTCAAGCCAGGGTTGCTTTAAATAAAGAGTAACATGGTGTGTGACAGAGGTGAAATGATGGTCTATCAAAAGATAATGAAGCTAGAATCTGACAAGAATGAAATGTAAGGATGACAAGCTGATGTGGCAAAGCAATGTGGTGCATACATATGAACAAAATGGCACTGGATATGTTTGGACAGGATGTTAAGAAGAAAAAAATAACTGAGGGTTTTGATAGTAGAGCAAGGTATTTGTTGAAAATTGGAATGGAAAGAGTAGTGCCATGCTGAATTTACCTGGAGGTTTATTTGTAAGTTAACCTCTTAACCAGTGTATGAGGAGGGAAGAGATTTGAAGTCTCTCTTGATATTACTTTTGATGCAAAATAAAAGGATATATTAAAGACCTGCCTTTCTAAAATTCTCCTTAACCCAACAACAGTTCTCCCGTGGAGCACACACCTCTGTCTTTGGTCCATCACTCTAGGCAGCCCTTGACAGAGTTGCCAACACCTGTACTCACTGTGTTTCAGGCAGTGGCCACAAACAGCTTTTGTACAGTCTTCTTGTGAATCTTCTTGACTGCCCTGGGTAAAAGACATTCACTCTTTCTCCCTGAGTTTCATTCCCAGAAGAAACTGCCTCATATCATGAGAGTGCTGCAAGTGGTATAAGAGAAGAGAGAAAGAGAAATGCATTCAGAAAAAACATGCATTTGCATGGTGAGAAAGAACAGTGTCCCACCCTGAGCCCTGGCTTTTACCCTGTGCTGGGTTCCTATTGCAGAACTGTGCAAGGATACAGGAGATTTGCCCAGACACATTATAGCCTAATAGCTGTTATTTGGGAATGGAGGAAAAATGCTTGTCTCCCAGCTGTAACTAGAAAATTATAATCAGTAATCAAATAACTATTGCTTCCTTCCCCCCAAAGTTAAGCAAGCATGAATAATTAGCTGTAATACAAGGGTGTAATTCATTACAATGACTGATTATTTGTAAATGTCCATAACATTTTGCCATAGCAGTTAGTCATTCTTGTTTTACTTACCTGAATTCTTACATGACAACCATGAAATTGTAAAACATAATTATTGACAACATTGATAGTTGGCTTAAGCTACTATGTTTTTGAGGGCAGGTTTTACAAAGATCGCAATTTATTAAGTACAATGTTCGTAACTTACCACCCAAGTAAAAAAAATACGCTCACAGAACAAAAATATAAATATAGATATTATTTTTCCCTTTCAGGAAGAAATATGAATTGTAGTCCTTCACAAAACAAAAAAGCTTGTTCCTTGAAAGAAAAACAAACAGACAGTTTTGTCTGCATGCAATTCAGACATCAACTCAACAGTGACCAAAACACCCCCTCACATGTTGAACTGATTAATTCTTTGCCAGGAGGGATGATGAGAAACGTGGATTTAAAAGGCTTTTTAAAACGCCATTTGTCTACAAAGCCTGCTGCAGTTGGTTTGGTCAGTCAGAAACCTGATATCTATTCTCTAGTAAATACTAGAGAAGAAGTAAAGATGTATGTTTCATTACAATATGTGGTCCACTCTGATTTGTTCCTCTTGCTCATGTTTCCTATCTTATGCATATTTGTTCTCAGATGGAGGACAGGTAGCAAAGAAGAACAGGCTTCATGGTATAGAGTGGATGGGTGAAAGGGAATGCCTGGGATGTGCAAACCTGCTGAGCTGAGTGCGGGTATGCTCCTTCAGGTGTCTCAGACCCTGTGCTCATCTCTCTGAGGAACTGAGGAAATAAAATAAAAACACAGTATGAGTGCTTCAAATAAAACTGGTGAATATATTAAGAACTTGCTCCTTGGGCCAAGTAATTAGGATTTGTAGGCATTTCTCACATAATTCCCACACTGGGCTAATTTCTTCTGGGGAAAATTTCACAAGAATCTAAGCAAACTGTGAGTTCAAGTCCAGTTTTTAAATTTGACTTGTAATTGTACACAGACTCTGAAATGCCTAAGGATAAGACCATTGTTAGAAACAATTTTGCAATACAAAAAGCATCTTACTGAAAAATGGGAACTTAATACTTTTAGTGGTATTTAATGCTCCTAGGTTTTGAATGTTTGGTGCAAAGGCACCATCAACACGGTGCAGACACCTGCAAGGGGCTGTGTGACTGGTACCCAGGTAGCTGCCTGTGGTGGGATGGTTTGCCTTGCTCTCTACTCTGTGCTGCCACAGAGACAGGGTCTGACACCTCCTCGGTCCTTTCTGTGACATCCCACCCACCAGGGTTGGACTGAAGCATGCTGTAAGGATATTTAAACTATATTGGAATTACCTGTGCCAATTTGGAGAGTGGCCCCCTGTACTCCTGCCTCACACCCGTTCTCACCATCCCCCAAGTACACAGACATCTTAGAGGGAAAATGGCCTCGTGCCTATAGGTTATTGGGATTTTTCTGTCTGTTGCTTGTGGCATGCTAGAACACTTCTCTTTTCTGGGTAAATTATGGAAACTCTTGTGCAAAACAAGGTAATGAATGCCTGGAATATTTTATGGAGTAAACAGTTGCAGTGAATTTCTAAGACTTGCAAGGACATTTAGAGTGCAGGCTAGAAACCTGAATGCTTCTTGAATATTGAGTATCATGAAGCTACAAATTAGGGTAGTCTATGCCTGTGGTTTTCATATGAGGAAGGAAAATTCAAATAAATTCTTATTAGAATTTTTTATCCATCTTTAGTTACAAGACTAATAAAGCAAAAGCAGACTAAGCCAGAAGAAAAAACAGCATCCCCTCATACGAAGATAATGTCTGAGCCCCAGTTCACATGACTATAACACCTATGATTTAGTTTGGGCATGTATTTTAAGCTTCACATTTCACTTTTAGGTCAACATTTTCTCACCACACTGGACTCCTAACAATTACCTAGAACTTTTGCAAAAATACACAGAGTACATGAAAAAGTGAAAAATAATGAGTCTGCTCCCAGATGCCTTTTATCAGCCTGTTTTTCCTGACACATTGGATGTGATGCACAGCCAGCTTCTCTAAGAGCGGGCTGAGAGCTCCCACACTTGATAGCGCTTTCACAACTCTTGGGCAAAGTCCTAACATTACTAAACTCAGTTCCTTGTTTATTCCCATAAAGCCAAGATTTTACCTTCAGAATATGTTATTTCAGTTCATTTGGAAAACAAAAGTTTTCCTGATGAAACATGTACAAATTTAAGGCTCATTATAACTGAAAATTATATTTACAGATCTTATTGCTTCATTATGATAATCAAAGTGCAGAGTCCTTAAACACTGCTCATTTTCTCTGTCACAATCACAAAAGGGCAAAGAGAATTTGCACTTACTTACTTCAGACTAGATTTTGTGTAGGCTTAAGGACCTTCTAAAGGGGCTGATTGTAGAAAATTACCTTGCACGGTATGAGCAGAAGTTAAGATTAAGTTTAAAATAAATAGAGTCATTTCAGGAGGGCAAAATTTGTGGAATTGGAGGAAGTGGTTAGTAAAGTCAACTGGAACTGAAGTATTCAGGGGTTTGAATGTGGAGGAGGCTTGAAGTCTCCTCTAATCAAAAGTACAAAACCTAGAAGGAATTCGCCAAACAAGCAGAGGGAGAAAAGTGTAAGAAAAGATTCCCAAAGCTATTTGAGTCAACAACTGCCTCTGAATGATGGTAGGAGTGAGCACCCAGCAAACAAAATATTATTACAGGGACACATCAGCAAAGAAGTCAGTTCATACAGATGAGAAAGCACAGGACAAAGTAAAAACCACCAAATATTAGGGTGACATAAGCCTTCTAAAAAAAAGTGTTAAAACATATTGAGAAAATTATTTAACCCTCAAGTGCTGGGCTTGAAACAAGTAGTACAAATGGAGTACATTCAATATAGGACAAAGGTTTAAATTGACTAAGAGTAGCTCAAATTCAGAAGTATTTTTTTATTCAGAAAGAGAAGGAAAATGGCTCCTAGGAGTCAGGAGTGGCAGCAGAAGGCATTAGAAGAGAGAAGAAAATCAGCTGGCAGTAGGAATTTTTTCCATAATTCTGAAATATCTCTGAAATAGCACATCTGCTGCTTTAGGCATGGAAGGAGCAGAGCATGTGTCCCTGAGCTCTCTGGGATGTCCTAATTGAGCAGCTGGAAACTCAGCCTTGGAACCTTCAATCTCAGACCTTTTCCCAGACCCTGTAACATCAAGGCGGAGCCACCTGTGGAGCTGCTCTGTACTTTGGTTTGCAGCAGTAGCAGAGACCCCTGGTCCTGGAAGCTGGTGGGTGACAGTGAGAGATGGAGTTTGTGCACTCCCCAGCCCTAGGTGAGGCTGAGGCCCTCACTGTAGGGCACTGGTTTCTGCACATAGATCAGAGGCCAAGAGCTGAATGAAGGATGATGGAGCCAAGGCTGAGGGAGAGGATGCAATACAAAGACTGGGCACACACCACAGGCAAGAACAAAGAATTTGGCACAGGAGAGTCTTAGAGGACAGTCCTTGAGTTTCTTCTGTTCTCTCAACACACCCTGTGATTTCTGTGTATAAGAGCGTCACTAGAAAACAAGTACAGGATTTGAAATTTGCCAGTAAAAGCCAGTTTATTAGTCTCACTCAGCAGAAATTAAGAAAGTAGCTGTGCTGAATTTCCTGTATTTTAACTACATACATTTAAGGTGTAGCCTACCCAGCCTTGTGAGTATAAAAGTATGGAACCACAGATTAATAGCTAGCTTCTCAGGCTAATGGGTCATTTAGCAGCCTGCCATAAACAAAACTTAAGGAGCACTCAGTGGAGGAGGAAAGGATTTTGAAAGAAAAGATAATGAAAAATAAAGGTGAATGGAACAGAGGACAGAATTCAACAAAACCTGCCAAAGAGCAGTTCACACCAGACTAATCTGACATTTAAATATTGATAAGGCTACTGATCTTCTGGGGAGGCAAAAAGCAGTACATGTACACGATCATGGAGGGAAATCCAAAATATGCACAGATAATATGATGCCTAAACATTAGACTTGGAATTGAATTAACTTTCAGGTGTCAGGCTTGTAGCCTCCTATTGTGAATTCGTACAGTGAAATGGCACTATAGACATTTATGATCAGTTGTACAGTTGTATCTAAGAATAAACTGCAAAGAAGCCATCATGTTCATCAGGGGAACACAAAAAGCTAATCAGTAGAAGGTACAACAGATGTGTCCAAAATCCTCTTTCTTGCCTCATTTTAGTATACCTGTAAACTGGGCTTCACGGTATAAATCCTTTCTCAAGGCTTACACAGCTAAACTGTCTCTTTTGCAACCAAGCAAGGGAACAATACTATTTTAGGTAGCTTTCCTGAAAGAAAACCTCTGGGTCTTGTAGGGAGTGTTGCATCTTCTTCCCCTCCTCAGTTAGCTGGAATGTTTTCTTCCTGATTGTGACACTTCTCTGCAGTTTTCTGATGCCCCATGTCTCAAGTTTTCATACCCAGATATGGGCTCTTTCTGTCCCTCTTGTTTGCATTCTGTCACAGGACAGGGACGGGTGAGGCAGCCTGTGGGCAGGAAGAATAATGTGGTCTTCTCCCATCCAGGAAGAATTTTTGTATCCCATTTGCAGTGTGCTGTGGTGCTCTCTCCTCACTGAGTTTTTAAATTAGGCTACTTCTTACAGCAAGTGTTTCTCCCTCAGAAACTGCAGGATTCTCCAAGTTGAAGTCCCAGAGATGTCCCTGTCCATAATGGATGGGAGAAACAAACATGCTAATCAAGATCTGTTCCTCTGTTTCAACACCTCTCGAAAACACAAAGGAGAAACCAGCATTTACCCAGCCAGCAAAACAAGCAGAGAAACAATTTGTCCCATTCCCTTCTGAAGACTGCCTCATCTCCTGTTCAGTGGCACTCTGCTGGACAGAGACCATCCTGCTTTTCAGTTCATATCTGAAGACCCTCTGGCTGCTATGGTCAAAGTTCATCCTTTTAAGATGTTAAATCTGTAATTGCTCAGATTAGAAAGAAGGACAGATGATAGAGAGGAGAGAGCAGGGAGGGCAGTACAGCAAAGACTTGGATGAGCCCTCAGAAACAGGTCAGAGCTCTTGCAGCCGGTCCTCTATTCTTGTAAAAAAGAGGAAGGTTAGCACCAAAGGCTCCACACATCTACAAGTTTGTTAGAAATGCCAGAATTTCTTGAGCTGATTCTCTGTGAAAAGGCCCTGTGAAGGCACACATTCTCTGTGAATGTGGCTGGGGCCACATTACTGAGCAGCGTCCTTGAGGAACAAGGAAGCGCCTCACAGGAGTGTTAAATAAAGAGCTGTGGTCTTCAGCTGTTGACCCCATCCCTTCAGGACTGGGTATCTTGCATGCCTCAGCTGGTTTCCTTGCAAGACCATCTCAAAATCGGGGCACCAGAGATGTCTGGACATCAGTTACTGTCTCCTCATATTACCAAGAGAAGACAATATAACAGAACCAGATGCATTGATCTTCCCAACCCTTTTGTGAATTTAACACCCACAGTGGAAGCTTCTCGTATGGTAAATGCTGAAACTAATTGCTTCATCAAGTCCATTTTTGTTTTTCATTTTTTTCTCTGTGCAACCAGACTTCAATTTTGAAAAGGCTTTTAGCTGTGTTTAAAATGGCATGTCCGATGGCTAAATATTTTGCAGAAAAATGTCCAGTGCAATCTCTCTGTAACTGTGAAGGAATGACTTCCTTCAATGATAGTGTTTTATTTGCTCTAGGTCAATGTTCTTCTTATCAAAGCCCATCTGCCATGTTTCCTTCTCCTTCTGCTTTCCTTATCTGTAAAAATTTTGCTGTTTGTTTTTCTTCATCAAAAGAGGCCAGGATACAGCAGTCAAATGGAGGAAACAATCTGGGCATGGGCAATATAATCATACATATCTTTGTCAACTAACATTCTTTCATAAAGGCATTTTCCAAAGTGGCTCCTAGGTGATTTTTGCTCACCCCAGCTACTACAGGTTTTCAATTCTTGTCAGCATCACAGAATATGTATGTCATGAGGAGGAATTTGAAGAAGGAGATAAGAAGCATCTTTCTGGCTTGATTCAGGGAGCGTGTGCAAAGGGATCAGTGAAGGAAATTCGCCTGAAGCTTTATAGATACACCAGCAAAAAAGAGAGAAATATGCATTCAAGATTGGCAAAACTGGAGCAGGAGAGCCAGAAATTATGTGACAGGAGACATGATAGATATAACTATTATGGTAATGCTGCTTTGGTCTGCTACGAGAAAATTTAAAGCTGTACATATTTTTGTAACCCATTTGCTTTACCTCAACTTTTTCAGCTATGCCTTGATGTCGGGCATGATGTTCTGCATAGTGATACCAAGAAATTCTGTTTGCCTGCAGCTTTCCAAAGCTGTTTGTAGATAATTTCTTAATCCATTAACAGGATGGATATTTGACACATTCACTTGCATTAATTAAGCAGATGTAGGAATAGATGGGTCATTTTTCAACAACCCTTCAGGACTTTTTGAAGAATCTGATGGAACAGTTCTGTATTTTTTTCCTTAGGAAATAATAAGAAATAGATGTTGCGTAGATTATTTGCATATTTAGCTAGTTGTCCATTTAAAAACATTTACTCACAACTTTTTTTTCCTCTTATTCCTGCTGATCAAAAGATCAGCTGTTCACTGGTAAAAAAATGCCCTTTTGAAGGGGGAATATCCCTATTAAAAGCAAATACTTTTATTGTTATTATAAAATCATAATTAATGTATTATTCATCTTTTCTAATATTTTGCAAATGCTTTATCAAAATTATTTTCTAACATCTTGACAGAAACTCTGCATTTCCTGAAAATGGTTTCTTTATTTAGAAATGAAGCCTTCCTTTCTCGCACATTCTGAAAATAAATTTATTATATTGAGTAGTATTTTCCAAAGCATACAACGCAAATGATTGTCACACGTCTGTGCTATAGCCTCAAAATCATGAAAGTGTAGCACGGATCTGATGCCCATGTTAATATGGATTTGAATACAAATGTGGTTCAGGTAGCACAGCTAATTTCCTGAGATGCTCAGGACTCCTTTGATAATACCTTTGTTTAGAGTGCTACTTACTTCCAGGAGGGCTCCAGGAGGTACAAGGCTTCCTACATGCCCTCCTTTCAGTTGTTCCCAAAGAAAACCTTTGTCTTGAAAAATACCCTCCCTCTTGTTTTTATCAGTAACATTTGCTATTCACAAACTGTTCATCAAACTGTGCTGCAAAGTACTTTTTTTGTATATGCAAATAAACCTGGAGCATGACATGTTTCTCAAATGCAACACTGGCTCTTCCTTGAGGAAGTATAAGGTACCTAAGCTCACAATGAACCGTGAAGAAAACAAACCTTGCTCTACTTGTTGAACTTTCTTAGTAGTTTTATTTGAGAACATGTTCAGGTTATGATAACGGGAGCAGAATTTCCAGCAGATATCTGCCAAAAAACCAGTAATCTCTTTCTTTCTGTGCTCTAAAAGATTTTTTGATGGTGTCTTTTTTTCACTGTAGCTGCTTTCAAAGAAAGAAAAATCCCCCTGAACTTAGGAATCACAAACTCTCATAGTGCAATATGTACTAAGGAGGAGATTTTTATTAGGTACAGCCAGATTCTCAGATTCATGCCATAGGGTATGAGCAAATTTTGATCCTCTCCAGCTTGGCAATGTTTTTTAGCTAGGTCCCTTGCTTGTATAGATAGTTTACAAACATGATACAGTATATGTTTTTCAGCACTTGGACCTTTTCAGTATTTTCCCAGGGCTTGCCCTCTGATTAATGAACACATTTTCAAGTCTGAAGACCTCAAAGTATTTGTTTGAAGAAACCCCTATTACCTTTCCCTATTTTTTTTTATTAACAGAAGAGGTTTGTAAACAAATTAAGTAAACTCATTTACTCATCTTAGCCTAATTTATTTTTTGAGATTTTTTCCTGTATAAGAGTTGGTGAAAACCAGGCAAATATTTTGAAATTTGGTCACTTTACCCGCTGTGAAGGTGAGGGGTCCTCTCCAGGGCCTTGGCGGGGGCTGGGATAGCTCCTTTTCCATGGAGGCACGGTAGGATACATTGACCAACCACTGCAGTAATGTTATAGCACGTGCTCTGTGTCTTACAGCCTCATTCTATTTTGTTACCAGTGGACATTTTATTGGATGGGATTGAAGAGGCAGATGTAGGAGGACAGTTGGGTTCACACTGTTTGGAGCTCATTTTGGCTTTTAACAGCTGGGCTGCATTTGGGGGACCTCCCAGCTGCACTGATGTAAACAGAGCCCCCGGCGGTTTCTGGCTGGAGGAAGGACAGCCTCCCCCACAGCTGCAAACCGCAGGACACTCCGCACCCTGCTCAGCGGAGGAAGCAGCAGCTTCATTTTCTGTGTGCTGGGACCAGATGGGGTCTGCTGGCTGGTCGAGAAGATGTGAGACCCCGGCCCAGCTTCCTCTTCGCTCCCTCCCTTGCCATGACTGCACTGCAAATGCGCAGGGGTGAATCCGCAGTGCCCTGGGAGCCGTGCCCGGCAGGCACGCGTGATGCTGAAGCGAGCCCCGGGAGCTGTGGGAGGAGAGGGCTGTGCTCCGGGCACAACGCCTCCCGCTCTTCAGCGGCTCTGCAGAGGAAATCTTTTATGTCTTCATCCCTGCTCCCTGCATGCTTGTGCGAGGGCCAGAGACAAACAACCTAGCCATTATTGTATTACCCAATGCAGGAAAAAACCACCCCAGCTAATCTTGTTCTGTGTCAAGGGAAAATAAAGTTGTTTTTGTTTTTTTAAAACCCAAATGAAATCATGGTGCTTTATGGATATTTGTGTCATCCTAGGAGAATGATTCCATTAAGATTAAAACAAAGGCTTCTTTTTGCTAATAACCTTTGAAATGAAATTTGTTTTCTCAAGAGTCCTTCTTTTAAACAGGAGTCTTTCTCTTAACTCCAGGGAAGAAAAACTGGTTTTGTTTTTCATAATTAATCAACAGAAATCTGTATTACAGTAAATATGTGGCTATGTTTCTCACAATGAACAATGACTGATGTTACTTACCTAAGAGATAAACACTTTAATCAACTCTTTCACTTTAAAAGCTTAAGAAAAAGATTGGTTTTTAAAGTTAGAATTTTTATCCTAAATGAACTATATCTAAGTAGCATCAATATGTTGAATTCAATGTAATCTGATAAAAATGGTAAATTGTTTCTTTAAGGCAGTGGATAAAATAATTCCTATATGCAACAAATGGGATTGTAGATAAAATTAAAAATCACAACAGAAATTTTGAAATTTGCTTGCTAAATAGGTTATAGACACATAGATGTAAAGAATATGGGAGCTGAGTAGCTTTTAATCATCTCTCCTTGTGCTGTTGTCAGTGCAGATGTTTGCAGTGGGAACAACCGCTCCTTACAGAACTCGGTACTACAGATCACTTCCTGGAAGGTTTGGCACAGGGTGGGTTAGAGACAAGTTTGCAGATTTTGGTTCTGCACTGGCAAGTGGGAGAGACAGAGAAAACAAATTGTGTAGTAATTTAAACAAAAGCACAGAGAACTTACAAATCCCTTGGCAGCTTTTTGGGGAATGAAAGCACTTGAGATTTTGCAGTCTTACTGGAATAATTAGAACTACATAATATTTGGAATATTTAGACCCAAGAAAATCTTGGGAATATTAAAAGGGTGATGTTAAATCCCTCGTCAAGGAAGGAAGAACCTGGCCAGGCTTTGAGAGGATGCACACAAGGGAAGATCTGTGGTCTGTGCTGGATATGCTGCCTCACTGCAAGCAAATTCACACAAATGTGAGAAATTCAGCATGAATGAAGGCTAAAAAAAGATCCATCCGGAAGAAAAAAAATAAGGGAAATGAAGTGATGCATTTATTTATTTTTCCTGCTTCCTGCAGGTCTGGTGATGCAGGCTTCCCAGCTTCCACTTTTGTCAAACCAATTTTATCACCTGGAGCTGTACAGTGTCAGATAAGGACAGTGTGTTGGCATTTATTGGGGAGGTTGTTTGCAGTGTCCCACCTGTCTGGTCCTGCTGCCAAGGGGTCAGTGGCTGTTTAATGATAGGAACTCTCACTCTGAAAAGCAGTATGACAAGTGTGATGCCAGGGCAGTTTCTGATAGCCTTGTCATATGCTGTGGGCCTATTCACAAACTCTGCACATGTCTTTATGTACTACACACCATGAATAGTAGCAAAAACTGGACAGCTGGAAAATAGATCCATGGTGGCAAAAGTGTGAGTGACCCCAGTGTCTTAATCCCTAAGCTCAAAGACGGGGATAGAAAGACTGCTGGCACCGACCCACAGCTCAGGAACAAAAAGAAGGATTACATTCAAGATTAGACAGGCATTTTTGTTGCCTTTGATCTTGGTTTCATAGATGACAGCAGGTTGCTAAAATCTTCAAGGCTTAAGAGAACAGAGAGGATATTTCATAAAAGGTGGGAGTTACACCAGTAAAATGCAGAAGGGATGAGTGAGGTTACCACTGGTGGGTTTCAGCTGGCTGGCACTGACCAGCACGGTGAGTCACACGTGGCAAGGGCTGTGCTCAAACTCTGCTCAGATTTCAGCATCCCTCCTTTCTTATGACTGGATGAAACTCAAGACTATCTTCTGGAAAGTCAAACTTTGACCATGAATTAGAGATAGGTGTAAGTCCAGCAGGATGTGGAAGGAAAAAGCTCTGCTCTTTTCTTTTATCCAGAGTATGCACTTTAATTAATGGATAATCTGTCTCTCTTCCTACATCAACTATTGTCATCAACAGCTGCACAGGTATCAAGCAGAAACCCGTGAGATGCTGATGGCACGCTGACCCCTGTGTCTGCAGTCAAGAACCAGGTTCTCACCAAGCAGACCCAGACCAAAATCTGTGATCTGAGTAAGACAAAGCAAGGATAAGATATCCTTCTTACTATCCTCATATCACTGTGGGGGCAAACACCTCTCTCTGTTTCTTAACTTAGAAACGTTTTTGGGACTAAAGTGTCAGTTTTTTACACATTCATATTTTCCACTAAGCAAACTAGCCGGAAAATTCCTGGCCAGTTCCACTCACAGTGTCAAGTCCTGTTTGCCAGCATTTAGCTGAGACTAGAAAATGTTTACTTTAATCCTAGCAAACTTAGCAAGACTTTAGCAAGGCATCAGAGGTGACAGAGGAAATGCTCTGATGCCAATTACCAGCTGTCATCTTGATTTGCAGGGAAATGGTCTTCAGTGTCATCCTTCTTTCTTTTGATGAGGGAAGCACACCTATGTTTGACCTACCAATATTCATTTTGGCATCTCTAGGGCATATTCACACTGACGATCTTGACCTGTTTCATGCCAAAACCTAACCAGGACCTCTGGAAATATGAGCCATGCTTTCCAGTTCAAACAAAGAGAGTATTAGCTCCTTTTCCCAGTGTCCTAGGGTAGGCCATAAGATATGAACAGTTTCCTTACTGCCCCCACAGAAGACAGTAAACTTCATTTCCCTCAATTTCTGCTCCTTTGTGCTGCTGGATGCAAACCTTTTCCCATCAAACTGCCCTGCATTGCCCTGGAGATCGACTTCCTTCAGCACAAAAGCTTTTCCGAGAGCTCCAGTGCTTCACTCTGTCAGAGATCAGAACTAAGAGGCATCTTTTGGCTCTTGTTATCTGTTCGGGCTTGTGTCTTGTGACACATGTTGAACATGTGCATTTTCCCTTCTAACATAAGTCACTGGTACTGCCGCAGCAGAAGCATCTGACTGGCTGGGAACAAGGAAGGAAACAGTGAATGCATTTGAAAAATCACTGATGGCCAGGCAGCTGAAGGACATGACATATATACTTTTCAGAAAATGCTTTAAGGGGCAGACATTCACTTAACCCCATCTGGAGCACGTAGCAAGCTGTTTGGCTTTGTTCATTATTCTGGACAATTCCAGTGACGACAGCACTGGATACTATTTTTATGAAGAATACCACGTGGTGAGCACCTGCATGAATAATGCTCTCCATCCACAGCATTTTGTCTTACGTGCTCTTAGTAGTCTCAGTATCTGTGATGAGTTGCACAGTTTTTCCCTTTTAAAAATGCAGAGTTGGTATTTTTTCACAGAGTCTTCAGGACAGGTAAAACCACCCAAAATATATAAAAAAATCTGAGTCCTGAGAGCAAATGGATTCTTGAAAAATGTCAGATGAAAATGACTCTGGCCCTGACAAATTCATTATTTTGTCCTCATGCAATAGCAAAGGCATTTGAAGGAGCAAAGCTGTGGTGAGCATAGAAAATATTCATTGTTTGCCATGAAAGAGGTTAAAATGTGCTAACCAGTTATCAGGTACACAGAGAGGGTATTGTGCCAGATGCACAGATTGATGGGTTATAAAATATTTGAAAACTGAAGGTCATATAGATGGCATACTGCAAATTAGACATTGAAGCAGATGGCAGGGGTATTCACTAGTCCACCTGGCTGGGAGAGAGAATTTTCCAATGTTGTACAAAAATGTCAGCAGATAAATAATAAAAACCAATTCAGATAAGTGGGCTAAACTGTGCTAATTTTCATTTTCCACATTTCTGGTCTTGGTCATTTTTCACTTGTAACAGTTCGTTTTTCCCTATCATAACCACCAGTCTAGTCCCAGGCAATACAAGATACCAAAAGCATGGAGGGGGGGAAATTTTGAGTGAAATTTCATGTCCAATCAGTATGGTACCTACACTTAAAGTTTTTCCTCTGGGAGTGCAAAAGTAATTAGTTAGAAGGAAAGGAAATTTAGATAGCCAGTCTTGTACCTTGTCACTGTCATAACTAGCAGAAGGGGGAACATGGAAAAGTGAACAGGAAGGGGAAAATAAGCCCTGTGAGAAGGTCAGGATGAGCAAGAGACAAAGTAATGAGATAGAAAATGTGACTCTTTAACTGCAAACCCTCACAAAACTCTCTGTGTAGAGACATGATGCTGTTGACTTAGCACAGAGGCAGCATCATGCCAGCTGGAAAGTGGAAATAAATGTAATTTTGGCTTTGAGACAAAGCTAGGACATTTCTGGCACTTGGAGCTCCCAATAGACCCCACTGGACCTATAGATTGTATATGTCACATATGACTCTCTAGCTGAGAGAAAGCCACCTTCCTTCCACCCTCAGTTGATCCAGCTGTATAGAGAGGAAGGGAGGTTTCATTAGCATCACTTAGCAGTGGCCCATGCCCTTTCTGGGATGGGTTTCATTGACATTAAAATTCAATGGCAAACAGCCACACTTATACAGGAGAGATGCTGGATTGATGGGAATGGTTTATATTTTCCTGCTGTTTTGTTTTTGGTGGATATTTTTTTTTTGGTATCAAACAAGAGGCTGAAGAGGAAGTGAATGCTGAAGTGAGACAGTACAGTGTCAGCTGGCTATGATCCCACCGAGCAACACATTACTGAAGCAAAAACAGAGTCTCTTTCTCTCCTCCTTGAATAGTCTAGTCAAATCCTGATAGTGGAAAGGTCAGAATAATTAGGCAGAAGCACTCAGCTTCCTATTTAGTGGTGAGAGAAGAGAACTTTGAGAGTGTTGCTTTGTGCTAAGAGAGGATGCATTGCTATGTGTTCTTGTTCAACACAGTTCAAAATGAATCTCAGCTACAGAAGTACATGTCATGGCCCCAGGATATCTTTTCTTTGTTGAAAGAATATGCAGCTATGTTAGAGATGAAGGCATTACCTAGAAACTGAGGGGTCCTGCTGCAGAAAGCACATGACTGTTCACAGCACTATGTGACAGAGCTGTTTTCCACCACACCCTTTTACTCAAGAGAGAAGGTGTCATTGCAACATTTGCTTTTTTCTCCCCAGCTGACATAGTATTACTTCAAGAAGTATTCTCAGAACACTGAGTTGGCAGTGGCCTTGTTTTGAGGACAAGCACTAACTTTCATTAGAAAAAAGAGGCTATATTTTAAGGATCATGCTCAATATTGAAGGAAGAGTCAGACCCTAAGTATTTTGTGGTGTTTTATAAGAAAAGTTTTCATGCAAAAATGCATTGTCATTCATGAACTTAACTGATTAATAGCTTCCAGCTGGTATAATGACCTTGTTTCTAGTCAGCAACCTGATTGAATGTGCGACAGTCCTTCCTGAAGGTAGATGGGATTCACATGATTCTGAGATGTTTTAGCTATCAGGGTAAAATTTGTCCTCTGCATTCCCCCTGTGGTGGGATCTTAGAAGAAAAAGGAAAAAGGTTGGTTGTCCTGGGGCAGGGTAACAGTTTAGCTAGCCTAGTGCTCAGATTCCTAGAGGAATGACAGTGGATGCCTTGGAGAGAACATGAAGCAAGGGCCATGCAATACCTCCCCAGAGCTCTCTCCAGCTCCCAGCAGCTTGTGTTCCAGGTGCCCTGAATTAGAAATAGAGTCCTTGCATTTAATGTCCCTTATTGGGTGCTCTGCAGCACTGCATGAGGAAATGGGGAAAAATTGTCTCCAACCTGCCTGCAGATAGCTGGGAGAAAGCAAGAGCAGAGGGAGCACCTCCTCTCAGTTACACAGGCTCTGGGAAGCTGAACTTTTGCTGGCACACCCAAAACCTGCATGGTCTGGCATTCTCCAAGGCCTGTGGGTTTTATGGAGTACCATGGACTCCTGGAATGGTAAAGCCAAAATCTTCCCTCTACCCCAGAGGGCACTCATGGGGAGGGGTGGGTTCAAAAGCATGTGAGGAAATGTGTCCATGCATGGCTGCCCGCCACATACCTGGCCCCTGGGGCAAGTCCTTGCCCCAAAACTCTGCAGCTCAACCCTGCATCCACAGGTTCTATGCTTATCAGGCACCACAGAGCTTTTCCTCAGTAAAAAACTGCATTAAATGTGTCTTTGAGGTTTGTGCTTTTTTTTAAAAGGAATATCTGCCACCAAGTGGAAAATGTTATCACTTCACCAATATTTATAGATTATTACCAGTAATAATCTTAGCATTATTCTTGCTTGTTACTCCGAAAGAGTTCAAAACAAGCAGACAGATAGAAAAATGCGGTGCTGAAACAGACCATCAGTCATCTCGCTGGTTCCTTTTCAGCATGGATTAGAGCCCTTGCTGAGGCACAGCCTGCTGTGTGCTTAAACACAGAAAAATGACAGAATGGCTGTGGTGTGGAGAACACCTTTCATTCTTAGGCTCTACAGCTGGGCCTTGTGACATCAGAGATAATTCTCCTGAAATACAGGAACAGCAGAAATTCACACTCAAATTTGAAACTTCTGGAGCATTGGTTTCTAATTCTTGTACCAAGTCTCATCTGTTGCTTTGACTTAAGCCATTTTCAACCAACCCTAGCTACAGCAACCATTAATGTGTTTAGTTGCAGAAATCTTAGGAGGAGCGCCCTGATGTATCAGTGGCTGATGAGAACAACTGTTTTGTTTTTGTCTTTCCCATCCATTATACTTTCTATAAAACCTTCAGCAGGGACCAACGCTCCAAGAAACAAAGAGAATTTATTCACCTGGCCTGTGGATGTGTTGTCAGCAGTTCCTGGCTGCTCATGGCCAGAGCCTCTAATGGCTAAGTCAGCTCTTACATTTCTAGCTCTGCTCCAGGCTCTTAACATACTTCCAGACACAACAGAGGTGACACAAGGGAAAAAAAAAAAACCCATGACACAATGGCAAAGAAAGGATAGAGTAGAAGAGAAAGAAAAATTGAAATGAAAAAAAAAATAAAATCAGCAACATTAGGGTTTGATTCTTCAAACAGGGCCAGTACTCCACTGTGTTTGCTGGGATGCCCAGGTACTATAGGAGATGGTCCCAGTACCCCAGCCCAAACTTAAGAACAGGCAACAGGAGGAGAAGATGGACATGGGGAAATTCTGGTGCTGATGGAGACCTGAAACATAACAGAACATGAGGCCAAAAAAGTCCATGTAAGTGCTGATTGAGCCTGTATTTAGGAAGCCATAAATAGGTGAAGTCAGTGGGCAGCTGTTGGCATCTTGACCATATGACCAGCTCCCATTATTCCAGCCTGCTGCAGAGCTCCAGAATGACCCTGGGGTCCTGAACAGTCAGACAGTGCCTCCCCTAAAAGTGTTGGACAGATTTCCTGGGAGGCTCTTCCATGAGTGAGAAGTAATTTTGTCAAAGCTTTTGTGCTTAAACAAACACAGGATATTAAAACAGGTTTTATTTGCTGCTAGTGAGGCAGGAACAAGCAAGATGCTGTGACATTTTCTTTTACCACTGGCTGGACCAGCAGCTCCACCAAATGACTTTGTTCCACTTGGGAAGCCAGGCAAAATGTGTAAGTACTTAATGACTTTTAAAAATGTCTAGATAAGATACATTTTATTCAGCTTTGGGTAGTCTAAGGTAGGTTAGAGGTCCCTGCCCATAGAAAAATGCCATAAAATGCAGAAAAATTTACTAGGTAGTACAGAATGTTTACAAGATGGTTTTTGCATAAAACAGGATCACTTTTTGTGTTTGTCTGCAGACAATGCAGGTTGTGCTCTGATGGGCTCAAGGCTGTATACCAAGTATTTTCTGGGAGCAGGGGATGGATTTTTAAAGTAAAAGGGATATTTTTTATTTAGTTATGTTCTCTGACCTTATCAGCTCTCCAGCATGGAAGGCAGTCAAAGACTTTTTAGATAGAGGCTGTATAGGGGTGCTGTTACATTGCTGGCTTGCTCCAAGGAGCAAGTTCACACTTGCCAACTTACATGAGTATGAAGCAACCTTTGATTCATACTATAAACTCATCCTGGAGTAGCAGTGGTGGCCCTTAGCACAATGTTTGTGCTTTTGAATGATAAATCCTGGACCAGGTATCATCTGTGCAATGGAGGAGGCATAAGATAGGCAAAATGATAATGCTGGAAATATTTTATCTTGAGTGTAGAAAGAGAAATCCAGCCAAGGCTAGTGATGTTCAATTCCATATCAATTGAAACTGGGATGTAGGAAAAAAATATATGCACTGTAAAGAGATATAAATTTTTATTCTGTGTATATATTGGTTGACATAAATTTATTCATAACTCATATATTTGAATGTCCTCATGAACTATTGAAAATGCATGTCTCTGTGATAGGTGCAAAAGCATAAAGTTGTTTATGTCTCTACCTATGCAGTCATCAGAATTATTGGCACAAACACCTTGTGTGGACCATTTGTCTGCTAATAAAAACTCAGTCCACCTTGGGTTTTCATTAGGTTTACGTAGTAGACTATAATGTTATCAACTGTAGGAAAGATTCTAAGTAAACTATTTACATTTTTCTGCCCCGGCATACCCCGTTAGCAAACTCAGTTTCACAGCTTTCAGGATAAACAGAGTTCCTGACCTTTTACCCAAGACGCTTGCACTTTCCCCTCTTAAGGGACCATGTAGTCTCTCACTTCTTCCCTACCTCCCTCCCCTCTGCTGGTCCCCAAACAGAGCCAGGCCAGCTTCAGTTTCTGTGCCAGGATCTCCTTTCCCTCTGCCAGAAGTCAGCTGGAACTGACTCCTCCATTGCTGCTGGGAGCTCTCTGTCCCTCAAATCTTGGATTCTAAGCGTGTCAGAAACACAGTTTTGCAAGCACCTTCCCAGTGAGTGAGTCTCTACAGAAGCAATGCTCTTAGTCTGCTGCTTCTTGCAGGAGGAGTGTTTTGGTGCCCACCCTGGCTACAGGCAGGGCTGTGGCAGCCTGTGCAGTGCTGCTTTGCTGCTATGAAACCATCCCCAGATGCTGCTTTTCCTTGCTCTGTCCCCTTATTTCTCTGGCACTTCTAGGGTCCCTCAGGGCTGCCCACACATGCAGCTTTAATTGCTTTGCTGCCCCACTGCAGCCTGAGCACTTGCTCAGTGGGACAGTTTTATTCTGGTTCATCCTTTTCCACAAGTGCCAGCCAAACTTAAATCAGAGTATTAAAATCTTTAAGGATATCTCTAAAATATTTAAGGATAAGAAAGACTGAAATCAAATAAAAAAGGAGAAAAATACAGTTTGGCTTAAACCCAGCCAACAGATTGTTGTGTTGTGTAGTTAATCCGGTCAAAGTATAGCCTGGCTGCCAGATGTCAGCCCTGGTCTCCAGTGCCCACAGCAGCAATGCCAGCCCCAGGCAACATCCTCAGACAGCTGGAGTTTGCAGTGACACCCTCTTTTGGACAGTCTTACATGAGCTTTATACACATATCCTGAGGACTGATGGCTCTAGCTGGAATTAGACATTAATTGGCTGCATAATAGTGGCAATTTCCTCCTTGTCCTGGCTAGGAGATACCCTGAGAGTTCCACCTGGATGTGTTTCTGAAGCATTAAAGATAATTTTAAAAAACTTTTCATATTTTCTACTGTGTGAATGATGTAAGCTGTTGTGTCCATAATGAAGTTACTAGTAACATTTATTAAAGTTTATACCAGTAACAGGCTTGATACTCGAGGAAGACCATGGTCTCTAGTACACTTTTAGCTGTATTGGGAGAGCACACATGGCATGTTACTAACGTGTGACAGATCTCATGAGAAGTTGCTTTGCTGGACATTTCTGAAGGAAAAAGCTTTTCTTGAACTTAGAGGTCACATCACACCACTCAATCTTCTGGCTACCTTCTCAGCTACTTCTTAACTTCAAGATCTGGGTCCTCCACACCTTCAGGGGCTTTAGCTGCTGTTGCCCTCCACAGCTGTCCTACCTCCCATTCCCTCTCTCCCAGGTTACTTCAGCCTCTTTGTACGTTTCCAACAGCTGCCTACTGGCTTTCAGATACCCTATATCTGTCCTGGGTATAGGATATATCCTCCAAAGCACTACTCCTCTATTAGTCAAATCCTTTCCAACAGCAAACAGCTGTGGTGCTTATTCTACATAAACATTTAAATAAACTTGGCTGAAAAATCTCATTACTTTAATGATAACTTATAATCCATTGCTTGGACCTTAAAATTGTGACATATTTAATGCAAAATTTCTAAGGAAGCGATTATGGCTGATCTGATTAGTAGCTGCCTAAAACTCTGTGGGGTGCTATAAGATAAACCTAAAAGGACCCATTAAACTGGATCTTGAAGCTGGGAATACAGCAGTAATTTTAAAAGTTCAAGAGGTGTATTGTCCTTACCACAAATCTCAGCATTATCAAAGTCAAAAAATACAGATTTGAGATTGTTAAAAGGATATCAAAATGTTCTGTGTTATGGGAGATGATGCTTAAAACACCCATAAAGGTTTAATTCAGTCTGGCCATAGAAACAGCCATAGGAATGTCATTAAGAATGTCAGTAAGAGTGAGAAACGGGGAAGAGCTAAAGAAATAGGAAGGGAAGGAGGGAGAAGTAGAAACTGTTGAAATTATTCCAATGTATCTGATATCTAAACTCACAAATTTAGTTTAGCAGATCCAGGTAATCTGAGATGGTTTGGATAACAGCTTATTTTAGTTTGTGAGATGACTGGGATGTTATCTATTTTATTCCCAGTGGTCTTACCTGCTTCAGGGTGTTGATGAAAATGAAGGCTTCCATTTGTCACAGATCAGATGACATGTTAA
The DNA here is from genome assembly GCA_013389985.1 of Dryoscopus gambensis. Taxonomy (NCBI): domain Eukaryota; kingdom Metazoa; phylum Chordata; class Aves; order Passeriformes; family Malaconotidae; genus Dryoscopus; species Dryoscopus gambensis. The sequence continues at coordinate 136,474 of WEIT01005675.1, forward strand.
AGAGGAAGTTTTTTTGAGTATACAAGCAACATTAAAAATGAGAAACATTCTAGTGAGTAAAATATAGGGGTTACAAGGTAGATTTCTCTGCTTTAGAAAATATTTCAACATAAAATTAAGTTGAGGTAAACCGATTTCAAGGATTTGAATTCAGCCCGTCTGTCACACACATTTAAAATATTGCAAACCAATATTTCATTACTTGCAGCAGAATAATTTGATGTTTCAAAAGGCCTTTTAAAATTACCTATGACATATTTATTATGAGTTATTAATTGAGTGTATGGGTAGACATTGTTTACAACGTATTTCTGCCAAATTTTGTTTTCTCTAAATGTTTAAAAACTTTAGGGAGCTCTATATTGTATATAACACTGTGCAGTCGGTAACTTTAAAAATAACACATTTTTTCTGACTGCGTTTATGCAGAACTATAGGTCAGTTTATTTAACACAAGCCAGCAAAAGCCTTTAAAAATTATGTAATAATTCCAATGTTCTTATGAGTAACCCAGAATTGCCATGCTACATATTATTGGGAATGATGCAGTTCTAAAGGAAAGAAGATGAGAAAGTGTTACCATGCCAACTGCATGTGATTAGTGATGGCAGCCTACCTTCAACCACTCTTAGCCCTATGGTCTTCCTTGATTTGAGGTAGCTGTATACAGGCATTGTCTCAAAGGCACCTCTATTCTCTCTTCCTTGGGATCAGTCTTTAAAAAAACCAAACCTATAATTGTCTTTATCAGTATTTGTTTTATTGTGTCTCATTATTTTAACATTTGTATTGAGGAGCTGAGCCCTCATTAATGTAGAAACACCCAGTACAGCCACCGAAGAAGATGTTCCAATCATCCTTGTGTGACCCATGGGGCTATGAGGTGTTTGCCAGAGCTGGAGGTTTGAACAAGGTCTCTTATGCCAACAAAGAGTGTGAAGCCTTCAGAAAACCCATCCAAGCTTCTGGGGGTTTTTTGGGGACCTTTATGTTTGTTTCTGCTTTTGAAATCCAGCAGAGCAGATTCTAACATCCCTGGGAAAACCAGAACGAAGCAGCTGGGTGATTTATTTCTTATTGTTACAGGTTGGCAGCTGGGTGACCTGGAGGCCATCTCAGCCTGGCTAGAGACAAAAAAATACTGGCTTTCAGTTAATAATACAGTGATAAGAGATTTTCTCTACATTTCTACAAAACACTTCTTGCTTTTGTCTTCAAAAAAGGGAGTCAAGAAATTGTGTTCCGCTATGGTTTAAAATGTGACAGTGCATGATGATCAAAATGTGACTATAAACACAGATATAAGCCACAATAAATTTGTTGTCATTGGCTTTTTAAAAGGCAGCAGTAACAAAATGAGGGGATAGAGAAGACTTGCCTTTGTGTTATTGTTAATTGATTTTAATCTTGCTGCCTTCTCCTGGTGATCAATTGATGTCTGAGTTTTGTGTATCCTTTCAAATGCCAAATCTGTCCATGACAGGGATAGACAGTATTCATGTGACAGACTTTGATAGCATCTCTGTATTCTTGCCAGTGTGAATTCACATTAGCATTCAGTATAGGGATAATTCATTTGATGTATCATTCTTTGTAGAGAGGATTTTGATATGCTTTTATGGCACTGAACTAATATTACTTAAAGAATACCTTCTTTGGACAAAGAATTTTAGAAAATTGTGTGGAAGAAACTTTCTATGTGTCTCATACAAAATATTTCTGTTTACATGTGCCAGCACAATGTTTACACTTTTTGCAACAATATGAGATTGGTAGCTCATGTTCAACCTTTGATTGTCCATTGGTCTCAGAGTTCCTTTCCTGCAGATTTGATGCCAAGTGAATATTTCTACTGAACATTTTTTCAGTTTGCTAAGATCTTTTTGAATTCTTACCTCATTTTCTAATTTACTGTGTCATATGAAAATGGAGTAACCATACCTTCGGCACTGTTTCCAGGCCATTAATAAAGAGTAGTGTGAGCTCAGGATACATCCGTGGTGAAATGCTGCTTGACACTGACTTCCTTTTTGACTATAACCCTTCCTCTGCATTTCTGAGCAGCTTTCCTCCCCACATTTTAGTAGTTTCACCTGGACCAAGTTTCTCTAGTTCCTTTGTTATGTTACTTGAGACAAGGTCAAGAACCTTGCAGAAATGAAGACATTTGACATGTTTTTCACTGTCCACAAAGCCTGTTCCTTGTCAAACAGAGAAATTGTACGGATTCAGATTGATTTGTGCTTGACAGACCAACCTGGTCTCTTACTTGCTTCTTTGGAGTCTCAGTTTTTACAAATTGTTTGTCTAATTTTCTGGCATTTCCTGGAACTGATGTTAACTGAAGTCCCCATTCTCTTATTTTCTACAGTTTTTGAAATAGGTGGCTTGTTTGATCTTTTTTAGTTTTCCAGACCAAACTTTTATGAAGGTAATCACTAATGATTCAGACACTGACTCACCATATTTAAGCAGGTAAGGTGAATTTACTAGGCCAAGCAATTTGGAAAAGTGCTCAGTAGCTTGTCTCTCCCTTAAGTGACCCAGATTCTTTTTCCTCATGTGTGACAGCTTTTCTTATCATGTAGAATTTAACGAAGACTGAATCACAGGAATATACCAAGCATTTCAGCCATTTAGCTTCTTCTCTCCCTTTTTTCAAACTTCCCCCCTCCTCCCCTGCCCCCTTAAACATGCCATTGAAATTCTGGATTTTTTTGTCATCCCTATGACTTGATTTGAGTCATGTCTCATTTCACATGATCTCTCTGATTGTAGTAATTCTGAGTAGTGAAACTTTATTTCCACTTATGGTATACCTCTTTCCTCTTTCAGAGATCCTCATAGTTTATCAAACTGCATTCCTGGTACATTTCCTACCCATTTCCACCCTGACAGACTAGAATATTCCACAATTTTGCTTTTATTATCTCCTTAGGGGTCAACATTTCTGAACTGCTTTCCCCTGTTTCCCATGGGATCTTATTTATTAGGTCTTCAAGTTCCTCTTTGCAGTCCAATATCTTGTCTTTGCTTTTTTTCACTTGTGGAAACTCTTTAACTCTCATTTCCTCAGTTCACTCCTATTTTTACTTTCCACTCTGACATTTTCAAATAACTGTTCCCTACAGGCTACGTTGACTATCAGACCTACTTCCCTTCTGGTTGTTTGCAGAATTTTCTGCATCAAAAAATCATCAAACTTCCTCTTCGAGAAGTTTCTGGAGAGCCTGCTCTCCTTTTTCCCAAGAGATGCTTGGAGCTTTTGAGCTTCTTCTTACTGTGAAGCCCTGTACCTTGGGGACTTTCTGCTAATTTCTCACAGAAGTGTCTTCCACTTGATCCCCCTGGTTTGATGGCTGATATTTGCCAGCATAACACCTTTGCTGTTTTTCCTCATTATTATCAAGATGCTTCTCTACAGATCTTTTTACATTCTACCACTCAGCAGCACCTCTTCCCTGCCTTTCCTTGGCCGAATAAGCTGGTAAATATTCCAGCCATGTGAGTATTCCCACCAGGTCCCTATTCTGGTTGACTAATAATTTTGTTCTTGTTTAAGGACATCCAGCTCTGCCAGATAGCTCCTCATGCTTTTTGTATTAATACACAGGCATCTGAGATGTTCAGAAATGCAGTCTGTTCCCTGCCTTTTTTGTTCTTCCTACGATGTTGTTTTCCTCTGTTCTGTTACTCTTGTCCCTCATCCAAATCAGCACTGCTTACATTTACTTCTCTCACTTGTTCCCAGCTATCAAGCTTTTGTCCCAAGATGCTGTTTTTCTTTGGGGTGAGACAGATGCCTTTTCTTCTCAGACATCCTTCTGAGACCCTCTTGACTAAGTTAGCTGAGCATGAAATTATTCTGAGGATGTCTCTGTCTATGTAGCTATTAAAAAACAAAGAAAATGTTATTAACCGTTTGATATAAAATGGAGTTTTTGGCAACAGTGTTGAAAGTATGTTTTTGTATTCTATCACTTCCCACTGCTGCTTACAGTTCCTCTTGTATTGTTATTATTTCAGATATTTCCTGGGAATGTTTTAGTATCTTGGAATGAAGGCCTGGTCTGATTGCATATCTGGAAGAGAGAGATAACTACTAATAACCGTTTTTCGGAGTATATATCATCACAACAGATCATTCACTCACCTGCTCACAGAGCTTTTTTCCCTAGGCTTACTTCGCTATAATGCATCACGATTTTATTATCTTATCCATTTTCTTCTCTTCATAGCTCTTCACACTCCCACTTTGTGCCTGGAAATTTTTCTGAGACAATTTTGATATCTCCTATGCTGACATAATTTGATACCTGCCTAAGACAGTTAAACGTTCTGGGTTTTTCTGCAGTTTGGGTTCACGTAGAGTCATGGGAAAGAGGTCTCTGCATTTTTTAGTACGAAATACAATATTTTTCTGTATTTCTTTACCTTTTCTATTATCTTTTATCTTGTTATCTGATTCCAGCATAAGTGATTCTTATCATACGTTGACATGATTAATATATTTTCAAATTTCTAGTTTTATTGTACAAAATGCTGTTGGATCAGAGGGCTTGCTAATTTCTTCAAGGCCACTGTTTCTTATTATTAAAAAGTATGCATTTATATGGCCTGAAGATTTTCTGGTGTTCCACAAAAGAAAAAATAGTCTATTTAACTTTTTATCTTACTACAAAAGAAAAAGAATTCTGTTTATTTGTTTGTTTTCTTTTAAAACAAGCAGCTCTTTCTAAAACTGAGAATAGCTCCAGGGAATACATTACTGGGGAAAGATATTCAAAAGATCACTTAAAACTTGATGTAGGTATTATACAGACCTATAGTAAGAGCAATTTCACTAAAGAGGGGGAAAAAAAGTCCTGTTGTTACTCCAGATTATGTATTACATTGTTATGCTGCAGAATGAAATGTGGGGTTTTGTCCATCTAACCTAGGAGAGTATGTGAATAATCATTTAAATCAATCACTGACATCTGCATGTGCTTTACTTGGCTTGCTTTTAATCAACAAACTGTCAGCCTATGATATTACTGTAAGTACACAGTTCAAGTGCCAAGAAATTACAGGCCATTTTAAGTCCTGGGTCTGTGCTGGTTAGTGAGTTAATACAAGTGCATCTAAGATGTATGCCTCATGCCCGAACAGATACAAAGTATGCTTATTTTGGCTGGTGGAAGTACATCCTGGAATGTGTTTTTCAACTTAGAACAGCTTGTTGGGAAAAAAAAAAAAAAGAAAGAAAAGTAAAAAAAAAAAAAGAAAAAAAAAGACAAGATGTTTCTAAATGCCACTTTGTCTGGTTTAGGAGTTATTAATTCACCAAGATTTTAAAAGTAGAATAGTTCTTGGTGTATGATTGGAAAATATGTACAATAAATACAGGAACAAAAGCCAGGGAGGAAAAAGCAATCAGGAGAGATTTACTGCAGTGTTAGTGTTGCATTAGCCTATGTTTGCTCTCACTTGCCATGAACTCACTGAAGCTGCTCTTCCTTTAATGTGACCGCAGCAGCTCAGTTGACCCTTTCAGCAGCAGCTCTGCAAGGCAAGGTCTGCTCCAGGCCCTGGGACTTGCTTCACAAAGGAAGGCAGAGCCAACCGGCCTGTTGGAGTTTGGGTCATTGCCTGTAGAGTGATGGAAAACATTCCCATTCACCAGAAAGTTGTGAATGTGAAACCCTGCCATACCCATCCTTTTCCTTTCTTACAGCTTTTTCCATCTTTCTTTCTCATTTTCTCGTTCTTTCTGTCCCAGAGCAGGGAGTTAGCAGGGCTTTGTTGAGTAACCCTCAACACTGCTTCTCCAGTCTTTTTTAATTGGAGAAAAAAAATCTGGAGAGAAAGACAGGCTGGTGTTAGCCTCATTTGGTACTGATCATCCGAGATGCCACAGACTTCAAAGAGAGTTTGGCAGTCCTCGTGTTAGCAGAGCTCTTGGAGGAAACTCCACCGCTAAGATGACTGCGAGCAAGGTGGCAAGTCTTCAAGGCAAAGCTTCCTTTATTTTGCGCTAGGTCTCTTCAGACACTTGATCAGCTGGGCAAAGTGTGACAAGCAGTACTGGAAGGCCAGGTTAAACCATGACCTTTAGTAACTCTTGTACCTACAAAAGAAACTGTCAGTTGAGAACCAGAGGACTAATAAAAGTGCTGCTTTCCCATGTTCTTCCTTCAGGTTCTAAAAAAATAGGTCATACTCAGCAAGAAATCAGTTTCTGAGCAAAATTTGAGGCTGTGAATGTGATGCTATATTGACAGGCACATATATGCAAACGCTATGTATAAGTTGCAGAAAGGGAAAAAAGAGATGCAGCCACATTTCCCATTTAGAGAAGAAACACAAAAGTCTTTTAACATCCTGCTTCCTGTAATCCCAATGCATGGTTGAACAGATGCATTTTCTTTCTCACTTCCCTGGCTTCTGAGACACTAGATACTATCTCTTGTAAGATGCAGGATGCTGGGTTAGGTATGGCAGTTCTTACATTCCCGAGGGATTGTTCTGCTGGGGTTGCCACTGTTCATCTGCATTCAAAGATGGATTTAAATTGAACTGATAAAGAAAGAAAACTTGTATAAAGCATACAGTAACTCATTCTGTTAAGGATTTGGCATGGCATTCAAGGGAAATCAATTATGATTTATGTCAATACAGCACAGATAATTTCCCATTGATTGACTGCCAGATCCTTCATAAAATAATGAGTTAGGCCTGATGCCAGTGATTCTTGAGCACCATCAGCCCCGTGTTTCTATGTCATATGCCCTTGACAAGGCTTCTCTCAAAAATTTGTGAGTTAAGTGAGTTTATAAGTTGTCTTCAAATATGCAGACTCAAAAAAACATAAGCTGTGATTCCCTTACATGTTAGTGGGGTTTTGAAATGCATGCTCTTGTCCAGGCATTTGGCTACAGGTCTGGCAAAAGCGAGTTTTCATTCATTACTTAAAAACCAACCAAACAAAAGGAGTTGCTCTGTTTGCTAAGGATTCCTCTTAGGAGATTAGTGTATGCTCAGAATCAAAGAAGTTCTCAGTGAAAAACAACTGAGGTTGTCTGGAAACAAATGGTATGTCTTTAGGACTAACCAGTGTGGGGAAAATCCTCTGTGCTTATCTGGAAGACTCATTTACAAAGTTTCTATTGCTGCAGGCCTGACCAGTGCCGGTCACTGTGGAGTGTGTGTGTATTCATTATTCAAGAGACACAGAACTGAATTTTCCTGCCCTAGGGATGAGGAGATGGGGGCTGGCCATGTCTGAACTGCTCATAGTGTGGGATGGGTGAGTGGCTGAGTCTCCCTTTTCAAAGGTGTGAGAGGAGCGAAGGCAGCAACTGGTACTTCTGGAGAGGATGTATACCCTCAGTCTCAGGAGAGTTTGCCATCCCAAACACACAGCTTCTCGCTTGAAAATATCTGCAGCTTGTTTTTCTGCTCCCTTGTCATAAACCATCAAGTCATAGACATCTGATGTGAGCAGTGCAGTCCTTTTTGTGATGGTTTTGGCTACGATGGAGTTAAATTTCTTCCTAGTAGCTGGTAAGGGGCTGTGGTTTGAATTTATGCTGATGGCAGTGTTGATAACACAGGGATATTTTGGTTATTGCTGTGCACTGTTTACACAGAGTCAAGGCCTTTTCTGCTTCTCACCCAATCCCACCAGTGAATGGGCTGGCAATGCACAAGAAGCTGGGAGGGGACACAGCCAGGACAGCTAACCCCAACTGACCCAAGGGATATCCCATACAATATGATGTCATGCACAGTATATACAGCTGTGGGAAGAAGGAATGCAGGGACATTCAGAGTGATGGCATTTTTCTTCCCAAGTAACCATTTCCCAAAGCCTGGATTCCCTGGAGATGGCTGAACACCTGCCTGCCCATGGGAAGCAGTGAACGACTTCCTTGTTTTGTTTGCTTGAGTGTGCAGTTTTTGCTTTACCTATTAGACTGTCTTTATCTCAGGCCCTGACTTCGCACTATTACCCTTCCAATTCTCTCCCCAGTCCAAGACAAAATGAATGAGTGGCCGTGTGGTGCTTTGTTGCCAGCTGGGGCTAAACCCATACACTTTCCTATTCCTGACAGTCTTCTGTCTTAGGATACTGCCTGTCTTGTGTATGCCCAGCTACATCCACATGTTTCCATGAATGCTGCGTATCTAACTATTTAGAGAACCCTGCAAACTTGAAGTTATTGCTTTCCAGGCAGAAAATTCTAGAAAACCTCTTAAAAACAGTCTCCATCTCCCCTTCAGAGAGAAGAGCAAACCAGTTTGGTAAGGTTCACCTAGAGGCTCACAGCCTCCAGGGAATTTGAGTAGGAACACAAAAGAAATAAAACCTTGGTATGGTGAAGAAGAAATTAATTTTAAAGGAGAAAGCAAAAAGATATCAGCTGGAGGAGACATAATTTCTAGAAATGAAATAAGTCTTACGAAGCCTAGCATTTTTTAGGAGATAGGTAAAGTGAACCAGCTAAAGCTGGAATTAATAAATATATGGAAGGTTATGGGCATGTGAAGTGTTTTAAATGTTCGTGTAAAGTTTTAAGTCTTTTTCTAATGGCTGTGTGCCTTTTGGTTAATAAATACTGCGTTCTTTTCAATGGAAGAAGTTTCTTGTGCGCACTTTGATCAAAAGTAGCCTCCCAAATGAAAACCTATTGACAATGACCGTTATATACGAGGTTATTTATAGATGGAAGAGCAGAGGAGCTGCAGACTCAGACACTATTTAATAGTAGGTGAGTTACAGATTTTTTTTCTGTGAGAGGGAGATTTTGAAAACTTCCGCTTTTAGTGCCACAAGCCTAAAAGCACTGCTCACCTTGTGACTGTGGGAGAGGTGAGTGAGAGTAGCCATAAAATACAGACCCTTCCAGCTTGCCTTTCCTTACACACACAGAGGCCAGAGCCAAACAGCCTCCACAGGTGTCCCGGCTCCCAACCAGACTTTCACATGATACTTATCCCAGCTGCCCTTCCTGCCAACCCTGGCAGGAAGGGTGAGAACTGGCTGTGTTAACTTCAGCAAGAACAAGGCTTAGTCCTAAGGAAGCTTTAACGTTTGCCAGAATTTTAGCCATTAACAGCTTGAATCCTTGTGAAACTGCCTGCTCTGTACTTCAGCTGATGCAGCCTGTAAATTCACACACAATTCATAGGGGTAGCAATTTTTTCTTTGCTACATAGCAGTGAGGAGGGGTCAGACAGATGAGGAAATATAGTGTAATTCACCATCTTCTGTGTACAAAGATTTCTGCTAGATCACCCTTACTCACCCTGGCAGCATTTTTTAATTGTTCAGTGTTATTCAAGAAAACACACAGGGTACTCCCTTTGCATGATAATTTTTCTGATGAGCACGGAGGCATACTGATTTTTTACTTTATTGAGGTTTCCACAGAGGTTATGACACTTAATGTTCAGCTCTAGCTGCTCATTGCTATGTGGGGTGTGAACCGAATGTAGCCCTGCAAAATTGTCTCTCTTTGTAGCACTTCAGCAGATGTAAATAACAATCTGTTGCTCCAAGTTGTCCATGCATGAATGGGGAGAAAAAAATGAAAATTCAGTTCCACCAGACTGCAGACTGCAACAATTCTCTAGAATAATAAATTTTCTCTTCTGTCCTCAGTTGCAGTCAAGAATCCTATGGGAACACCCTGAGCAGGATGATAAGCTTTATGCATGCCTTGCTGGCCAGCACATTTGGTTTCTGCTGGAAGAGGCAGGCTGGCTTCCCTCAATGAATGGTCTTTAAACAAGGACTTGCTTTCACCAAGTCACCCAGTGTCTTAACTGTGGAACTGCCCCTTCAAAGCTGCAGCCTGTCCCATTTGGTGCAGTCTGCAAGGAGGGAGGAGGTTTCTGAAGTACCCTCAGCTTACCCCATGAATGATTCTGTGGTTTAAAATCCCATACGCTTGACCTGGTAACCAGTGTGTGCTGTTGAAGGTGTTCCTTCCCTAGCACATACCTGGTGGGTTGGGTGCAGATGCAGAACAAAGTGAAATGCTTCATCTGGGCTCAAATGCAGCCTGAACAATGCAATGCACAACATTCAGCAGAACAGTGCTTGGAGCAGAGTAGGCTGAAACATCTATTGTCAGGTACAAAGAGGTCACAGCCAGCCAGGAGAGAGGTCTTCTTCAGAGAGACTTTTCTACACAAGGGCAAACTTGTTACATTTCCCTGGGGAATGGTATGATCCTCCCAAGAGACCTCCACAAGCTGTAACTGTGTTAGCCTGATCCTTCCTTCCTTTCTGTATCCCATTGGCCCGGGGCCAAGAACCCACACCTACCGAACCCCAGACAAAACCCGGCTCCGCCATTGTTCTTCCTCTTTTTCCTCCTCCATCTCTAAGAATAAACATAAGGAAACTGAGCCTCTGTGAATCTCTCACCTGGTTTCTGAAACATCTCCCCTCTGCAGCCCCCCAAGACTGGGCTGGCCTGACGAGTTGGGGGCTCCCAGGGGGGAGAGAGTTTCACAAACTCAAAAGAGGTGCCCAAGCAGCCCCGCATTTCTGTTAAAGGCTGCAGGTCATCAAGAGAAGCTGAAGCTGACTGAACATGGCTCTAAATGTGGCTGTGGTGCGTTTGGCTCAATAATTCAGCAAACGAGAGCCAGCTAACACAGCTCTTCCTCTCTCTCTTTCTCAGGTACAGGAGAGGATCAAGCTCAGTTACCTCACTGACATAATGTGGGATATAGGAGTTCTGGAAATTGGCATTTGAAAGCGGTGGACATATGGCTGTTTTCCATTTTTAAATTTTAAATGGTTCATAGAAAAATATTTCTGGTTTGATTTTCTTAAACATTTATGTTTAAGCAACATCCTAATTTTCATCAAGTGTACTGCCTAGGTGCTCTGGGAATGCTTAGGCAGCCTAGTTTGGAAGCCAAGCAGGTTGTGTGAAGGCCAATTTCCTCCTCTTGCATTAGAGTGACTGTCTAGCTCAGTTTTCCATTGCCAATTCATGCAGCAAGAATTACAATTCATGAAATGGATGATCAGCCAGCTCATTAAGTAGTTATTCCATAATTTTGTTCCATGCAAGGGATCCAAGTGATGGCATCCCTGTAGGAAAGCATCTGTACCACCACAAACTCTTTGTTTGGGTGAATTAAGGAGTATTTGAAAGTCAGGCTGATGCAGTCGGCAGATCGACTGGCCACCAGCTGTGCCTTTTGCTGTTTCAGGTGTCCCAGAGTGGGAGTTTACAGCAATAAACGGCAAGAAATTTGTTACAAAAGTAACGAACCAGCGCTGGCTCTCCCTTGCAGGAAGCAGGACTACAGACCCAACGTTAAGATTGTGTAGACAAAGGCAGGATACGAGAAGGGTTAGATGCAGGTTCTGAAGTTTAGTGGCTCAGAAATGCAGACAAAAGAACCCAGCACGTGATTTCCAAACTCTTTAGTCTGGGTGCCAGACAGGGCGGGTCAGAGGGATTACAACCAATAGAGCCATGCATGAAATGGCAGGGAGCCCATCCAGAGGGAAAATCTCAGGGGAGGTTTCCGTTTGAATGAACAAATGGAACATCAACTTAGAACTTTCCAGAGGTCCAGCATATTCCATACAGGATATACATAAGCATCAGGATATACGTAAAACTGGGTGGGTGAAACCTTGAACTTATAAAAATATGCAAAAGGCAGATCCCGCAGGGGCACAGGGATTTGCAGTGAGCAGGACATGTCAGAGTACAGAGCTCTGAGTGCCACTCATCCACCAGGAATTGTCCAGTGTGGGGGCTGTGGCCAGAGCGACATGCACTGCAACATCAAGGTTTTAGATTTCTCTATTCTTTTTGAAAATTAGGTTTGGTAATATTAAAGTACCTTGGAACTATATTCATTCATAGGTCCTACAACATCAAAAGTATAGAAAATTCTTTTGTCTGAATAGGAATCACTCAATAAGTCTATGATCTTACTTTTTTCCTCACAATAAGGTGTAATTTTAAAAATTGAGCTTGGTTTTTGTGTTGTCTGTATTCTTAAAAACATTGAATAAATTATTGTCTAACATATCATGCTTTAGGTCAGTTGCAAATGAAATAACTCATATTAACTGTGTGTGCCACCCTAAACCTTGTTCTGCTTTCTAGTATCACCAAGACGTGTAATCTTACACATTCTCTTTTCTTGTAATTTTTCTCGGTATTTGAGAACCAAGATGCTTTTGTACTCATGAAAAACAAGCAAATATGCTGTTTCATATTTTTGCACCACCTTTTTCCTTATTGGACACACAATACATCTGTGTTTTGCTAACTTATTTCCTCACCTCACCGTCACTGACAGCTGTTTTCAAGGGTTCATTTACTTGTATTAAAAAGTTTGTACAAGGCCCTTGTGTTTTTCCACATAACTTAAGGCTAAAGAGTATGAATATTCTAGATACCTTCTTTGCTGAAGTGTAGGGGTTATGATGGATTCAGTTCCAACTGTAGTATTTTGCCACCTAAGATGTTGCCAGTTGTGGATTTAACACTGGAAGTGCCTAATTTGGCGATGAAGGTGAGGGCCACTGTTCTTGATTTTTGGAGCCGCTTGAGTACACACAGAGAGGACAGTTCCTGAACAAGGGGATGACAACTGTAAATAAGAACAAGAAGAAGAAGAGACAGAAGAGACTGAACAGTTCTTATTGTTGCAAGACCAGTGCTTATTGTAGGTTTGCTTATATTTGTCAGAGTCTATTTTTAAAGTTCCAGACAATGTAACTTCCATCTCATCCCTTGGGAAGGCATTCACCAACTAATACATCTTGCTATCTGGAAGTTTTTTCCCGATATTTTCTGTTAATTTTTCTTTTGTTAATACCTTTTCTATCATAAAGATTTATTAAATCACTTACAAAATTACACCTTCTCTGTCAGTTATTTGAATCATCATGATAAACAGAGCAATTATACCCCCTGTACCAAATTCTATATGATGAAATTAACTCCCCACCAAATTCATAGAATAAAATATGCTGAGTTGGAAGGGACCCATCAGGATTACAGTACAGAATCATAGCATAGCATAGCATATCCTGCCCTGCACAGGACATCCCAAAGATCTGATCATGTGCCTGAGAATGTTGTCCAAATGCTTTTTTGGTGCTGTGACCACATCTCTGGGGAGCCTGTTCCAGGGCCCAACCACCCTCTGGGTGAAGAACCTTTCCCTGATATCCACCCTAAACCTACACTGACTCAGCTGTTTTCTTGAGTCCTGTTGCTGGTTGAGAGTGAAGAGATCAGTGTCTGCCCCTCTGCTTCCCCTCGTGACAATGCTGAATAGCAGAATGAGGTCTCCCCTCAGTCTCTTCAGGCTGAACAGACCAAGTGACCTCAGCTGTCCTCATAAGGTAGTTCTGTATTATAGTAATCACAATTGATCTGAGATACTACTTTGGAACAAATGAAAAAAAAAAAAGGCCCCAACACCCTGCTGATAAGTTATACAGAACTCAGTGTCCAGCCTTCTGTGCTCTACTCTTTTTCATGTGTGTCATACTTTAAACACTCTTTCATTACCTTAGGAGAAACTAATGTTTCAGCTACTGGTTTTAGGACATCTAAAATTAAGGATTGCTGATTTGTATTATTAAGACATTTAAAATTAAGGATTGCTGATTTGTATTATTAACTTATACTCATGGTGTTATTATCTTAAGATCTGGGGAAAAAGATGGGCTTTACCAAAATATTTCTTCTCCTGTGCTTTTTCTGTCTGAGGACATATGTAATCATTCTGGGCTGTTTTAATCCTGGACAATGTGAATTACTCTCGNGACTGTTATTGCAGGGTGAGTCCATGGAGAATTCTGTTGCTTGCATCAGGCTTAGATCTTTGAAGTATGAGGCTGGAGGGAATTATATGATTGTCACAATTACCTTATTTATTAAATCCCTTCTGCCACTGCCTAGGGAAGATGGGATTCCAGTGTCAAAAATTGGCTTTGCAATAGATAAACTGAAGATTGAAGGGATGTGTATTCTGAACAAATTCAAGCGTAGAAAAGTATTGCCAAACAGTGGCTAACCTGCATCTCTGCTTGATAAATGTCAACTGCTGATGCTTATCAACTTATAATATACTCCCAAAAAGAAGATGGGTAAGGAAGTT
>WEIT01005675.1:153087-201615 GCA_013389985.1 Dryoscopus gambensis
AGAAAGAGTATGGCAGGAGGGCATGCCAGTGTGTGCATGCTACCTTCTGACCACCTTGATGGTCACCAAAATCAAGGAGAGGAGCACAGTGATGAACCAGGGCTTTGAGCATAAGACAAAATGGAGGGCAATGCCTGCATTATTCCTCTGTTTGTTTTATTTTGGTTTAAAAAGCTTTTAATGTTCATTTTACCTGATAAGTCCTGCAGCCAAAACTTCTGATAGGGTGAAACAATTGTTCTTTAATATGAAAACGGTTTTTCCCCGCTGATGCAGCAGTACTTTCCTGTAATTCCTCTTCAGAGAATTACAGAGACTTCTCTGCCTTTCACAGGCACAAATCAGGAGCATATCCTTTGTGTCTAGTACCAAAATTAACACCAGTGTACTTGGGACTGGAATTTGATGTGTTGTCTTGATTTGGCAAGGGACTGGAGAAGCTCATGATTTAGGAGCTGTTGTACAAAATAGATTGAAGAAAACAAGAATACTTGTTCCAAAAGAAGGATGGTAATGCCCCAGAGAAATGATGATATTTAATGAAGCTAAATCAAAAACTAGAGAAATGTGTGTCAAAAATGTCCAGGCCTGTGAGTAAAGTTAAAGCATATTCTTGCATGCCTATTTGGTACATTTATCCACAAACTCGACTGACACTCAAAATAGGCAAAAAACCCAGCGCATGCAATATGATGTTTATCACAATGCAAAGTACTCAGTATTCTTGTATCAAGTTACCACTAGAAATGTCTCAAAGGCTGACTCAGGAGATTTTTGACCACAATTGAGTGGTAAAGATTAGAGATTTATTTTTGGAGCATATTGAAATTTGACACATTACATCATAGATCTGAACATTATTGCAACAAAGATGTTTTCTTTGAGCACTATCTTAAAAAAACAACTGAGATAAGTGAATCTGTAACATAAACTGTCTGGTTGGTTATATAAATTGTGTTCCTTGTCTGTTTGATTTGTGCAGCTCTTTGTATAGCTCTAGGTTCACATTTTGTCCCAGTCTCTTAGCTGTGGTTGAAGGGGGAATGACCAGGGTGCCTCAAAGGAGCTAGAACTGTCACAAGGCTGCTCTGACCTGGGCTCTGTACCCAGGTCCTCAAAATGTAACTGCAAGGGAGTGAGAAGACTCAATGAAACCTTGGCCCTTTGACTTACAACCCAGGGAGGGCAAAGCAGGAAAAACAGGGTAGGAAGAGGAAAACTCACCTCTGCACATTTTACCCAGTATGCTTTTGGCGTTTTTCTAAAGGATTCCCTATCATTAAGGAAACTCTGGTGTCTGTGGCAGAGAACGTCAGATGTACACTCAGTTCTGCTGTACAGCTGTCTAACCAAATCCAACCTAGGATCAGTAGTCAAGCAGTGCAAATGGCATAAGATCCTGTGGAGAGGAGGGTGCAAAATGCTGCCTTCCTGTGTCCATGGATAAATTCAGTGTTCAGAGAGGAGCACTGAACATGGCAACTGAACTTGTGTGAGCCAGAGCTAGGGACAATGGTCTGTCATTGCCAGAGATATTTGGGTTTTGCTAACTGGAGCAAGTCAGAACATTATTTTATTTGGAGAATCAGTTAGGACAAGCTATGTAAAAAAATAATGTTCCCTTAAAGCTGATCATAAGTACACCCAGCTTTGTCCTCGGTATTGCCCATGGCAGGGACTGCACTGATCACTCTGTCCATTCTCCCATTCCACATTGTCTATGGCTCTGTGTCTCAAGTTATTCCCCCCGGTGAAGCAGTCCTTCCTCAGGCTTTCAGTCTGTTCTGGGGGCTTAACTCCCCACAGGAGATTCTAGATCTTGAAGCACTTTGTTGGGCGTAGGTAGATACCTGGTGGGTTGAGCCACTCCAGCATGGCTCATACACTTCATACAATGCCATTGTTACTCATTACTAATAGCTGGTGAGTACAACCCTCGACAGGCTTTGTTTGTGCTCATACTTGGATAATCCTGTTTTTTCAGTGCCAAAAAAATGCTCCACAAAGGGAAAAACATGAGCAAGTTAGGAAAAACCCAAAAAATATCTAATGAAGAAGGATGATCCTGTTGTGCACTGTCTTCTGACATTTTTCCAAAATTTAGAAACTGTGGGAGTACCCAAAAAGGAAAAATAAAATTCTTCCCCAGCAAATGTCTTTCTTCACCAGGGGTTCAGAGTTGATTACAAGCATATGCGCATGCATACATACAGACACAAGTATTCCACCTGTGGAAAGAGACAATTTCCAGTGAAGTTGCTGCTCATGAGCCAGCAGGGAAAGTTAAGAGTCCAGTTGTGGTGAAACTGGTTACTGCCAGGGTGAAGCTGACCCTGAGGCACTGGGCTGTCCTAGAGGTAATCACTGCCCAGGTCCTGGTGTCGGCATGGCAACAGACAAGAATGAATGTGCAGACCTGCTTCCAGTTCAGACCCACTGGAAAATCATTCCTCTAGAAGACATTCATGGCTTCAGCACTCTGACTATGGTCTTAAAATAAGGACCTGTTGTTGAAGGTGTGTTTGGGGACTCTGGCCTTTCCTTCACCAGAAACTGGGCTATCAAGCTTGGCATCATTAGATTTTTCCCAGCTGTGTTGGAAGAGCCATTAAAGCCCCACACATATAACTTTTTCTTGTAAATTTGCGTATGGATCTGGTAAAACTTCTCAGAAAACACCATCCATCTTTGTACATAACATCACAAATCGGGATCCAAAAAATGTGCAAAGAGAACAATAACCACATATCATTGCCTGATACTCAATAACATTTTGCGTGCTGTTGAAGAGGCACATAGCAGATGCTTGCTTTAGCATCATCGACAAAGGATGTGCTGAATGTGAGGGCTTTCCAGATATGTGGTTGTTCTACGATAGAATAAAAGTGACAGTTGTCTACATACACAAATTTTCCTTAAAAAACCCACAAAGAAACCAGAAATGAATGCAAACAACCAGCTAACTGTGCCATCAGAATATTGTGTCTCAGATTGTTTCCTTCTATCAGATACATTTGCACAGGATTTTAGGCAAGACTTCTGCCCCATTATGGATTGGAAATAAAGGTAAGAAGGGGAGCTTTGCCTAGCAGAAATACTCAAATGCTTTTCAATTACTCCTTTCCTGGTTAAAACATTTTGTTTTAAACAATAGTTACTGCTGACAGGAAAGACTCCCATCACACAAAGTTTGGGAAGCAGATATCCTGAAATAATTTCTACAATGCAGAGTAGGTATTTTCCTGCTCCCCAATTACACAAACTGTTAATGTGTAATTGGAGGCAGGCTAAGTGCTAAAATCTGGTACCATTACATTGAATGACACTCTATAAAATAACATCTGTCTGTGTGTAACATGGCCTTAATTCCCAGCACACTGACAATCTGTAATGAAAACAGCATGCTGTAAGCACTAAACGTATGTAAAAAAAAAAAAAAAGAAAAAGAAAAAGAAAAAAGAATGAAATACAAGTAGAGTGCTTTTCTGATAAAATTCAAGTGGGAAAAAGGCAGGCTTATTTCTTATCTTCCTGTCGTTTATAGTATAATTTTATTTTGTAAAGGACATTTATACATCTTTCTATTCCTCTACAGCATATATATATATACACACACACATAAATGTATGAAAGTGTAAATATTAATGTCTATATATATATATATATGTAAACACAAATTGATTTAAATAGAGTTTGATCAAAGAATTAAATACTAATTACATATTAAAGTCAGTGCAAAGATTCCAACTGGATTTACAGCTGGAATCCAGATGAGGCTAGAACAAGCTCTAAATCTGCATATCTTTCATTTTTAATGTTGGCCCAGATCACAGTATTAGCTTTGTCTTTGCTTTGCCTGCTCCTACACCCTCCTTCTAAGAATCACTTAAACCTTCTTGATGTTAGATGGGCCACATATAAGGTAAAAAATAATACCGTGAGCATCCCATTACATTGTATTTTGTGTTTACAGATGATGTCCCAAACTGCTTGCAGTTAAACTGATCTCAGTCAGGGAAATGCAGCTTCTGGTGTGTGAAATACTAACTTCCACAACCAACTGAGACAATACATTCAGAGATGGGGTTTTAGGACTCAAAAGCTGAAACTACAGAACTGATGAACTAGTGATGAAATTTTACCTAATTTTAGAATCTTGACTCTCAGACCATTTTCAATGTTGAAGTTTAGCCTCGTGTTTTTCTTTTTTACCTCATTTCATTTGATGTAAGATAAGCTTCCTAAAACTGCAAGAACAAGCCCATACTAACACTTATCATTCTTGATTTCTATGCCAAAGGGCAAGAGTAATGTCTCAATATATTCCCATATGATGTATTTTTTTATTTTCTAAGCTGTGGCTTGATAATTAGTACAGCACTCCCTTATCAATTAGTAAAACATTATCCAATAATGTTATCAGCTCTGACACATCCAGGTAACATTTGAGTAGATCTATTTTTGCCGTTATATTTACATTTACCACAAAGTCATGGTTTTTTGGCATGACCAACAAATGGAAATACTGGTATGTGCTCATTGTTAAGAAAATGCTTTAACAATGTATCAGAGAATGTATCAGCTTACTGCTGAGAAAAACTCATTATATACAACCATTATACTGGTACTGGCATAGCAAACAAATTATAACAGAAAAACAACCCCAAACCCAAACATAACAGCCCTCCATAAAATAAAAGAAGAATGAAAAATGATGGAAAGAAAAACATGTTGTCATGACATTTCTGTGTTTTCTGTAGAAAAACTATAATTTCTTAACATAAACTAGTTTAAAGGGGGTTTTTTTCCCTCCTAGTGTATTTTGGAAAAGTCTCATTTTTCCTAATAAGGGTGCTGAAACTTTTTATTCAGTATGATGTTATACAGAATGTTTGATGCCTTCTGCATATATCTATTCTAGGGAAGGGAAATGTAATTTGTCAGGTAAGATGTATTTCCTAGTTGAAGAAGTTCTGTAAAAACGTGAGTGTTAGGTAGCAGCATCCCAGGCTTGGTGACAAAATTGTGGTTTTGATACATCCTCACACATATGAGTTACATAGCAGACATTATCTGGTGATTATATGGTATTTTTCTCCATGGGTTTCCTATTCTTCAGGACTCAGCTGCATTGCTAAAGCACACACCAACAGAAGGGCAAGGTAGTGCTTAAGCATCTCCTTCTCATATTTTGGGTGAGGAAGGGCTTTCTGCATGTGCCCTTGTACGGGTTTTCTTTGTCCATTTGTTTTTGGGAACAAGTACAATCTTCTCAATTTTATATTTCCAAATTTTTTTGTAGTGCAGGAACTGGTCAAGGGAATGTTTCTGCTTTGCAGTCACTGACGTGGCTCAGGCACTAAATGGTCCTCCTCAAGGAAAACTTTAGCAATCCCTGTGATAAGGAATATGCAGACTGTGGAATTAACCAGAGCAGGGAATGAGTGTCAGTGCTCTATCATAAGCACTGCAGGTCCTATCAAGTTTTTATATTCCTGAGTCCTCAGAGATTTTAAAATCTTTGCTTGCGATGGTCAGTTTGCAAAGATTGCAAACCTCATGTTGCTGGGCAGACTACTATAGGACAGAAAGAGAACATTCTCCATCAGGTCATGTTCACCCACATATTCCAAATTGCTCTTGTAAAAAAAAAGTCAACAGCAACGAGTCCTTCAGTAATCTCTAATGTGATTCTACTTTATTTTTTCACTTGGAAAACCCTGTTTACTTCATGTTTGCAAGTTATAAAAATGATATTCTATAATCTATTTTCTCAGATTTCTGATACACATTACTTATTTTCCCCATATATTACAAAGAAAAGTCCTTTGATTGAAAGCTGCATGCTCTGCTTTTCATTTTCTTTAACCTACTATTTCCACTCTCATCATGTTTTTCAGGAAAAAATTAATTTTATTTTATCTATTCCCAGATAGTCCATTACTGGGGAAAAAAAACCAACTCAAAATAAAAGCATAAGTCATCCGGATTTATATCCTATCACTGCTTAAGTCCTAGTGCTTGAGCCCGGAGAAAGGCTGGAGATAAAATTGGAAAATCCAAGCCAGACCATTGTCTAGAGTCAGCTGCTTTGAACACTTCAGACATTTGGGATTTTAGGTTAAAAAGAAAAGAAAAAGAAAAAGATTGGTTTCACAATGGCAGGGCAAACCCCAGCAAATTTAGCAATATATTGCCAGAGTAGTGCCTCATTGCTAGATGTGTTGGTAAGTAGATAGGTGCCCAAGAACAATTTGTCTGCAACACACAAACAGACTAATGTGGCTCTAGCTGACACCAAGATTACCCTGGGGAATGATGTGCCTATTAGATGGAGGCACAATATCATAAATGTGAAGGCATTACTCACAATGATGTGGAATGATGAGCATGAGACCCTTGGAGACCCCTGCAGCACTGATGGGGAAGGAGGAAGAGGAGGAGGAGAAGAAGGAGGAGGAGGAGGAGAAGGAGGAAGAAGTCTGGGGCAGAATGTAGGCAGTGATAAATACAGCCCATCTGTATTTATCTCTCAAGTGAGCATGTGTGTTTCTGTGTGATGCAGAGAGTAGGGAAGCCAGGGATCTCTACCTTAATGTGTTATGGAGGATGCACTGAAGTTTTAAGACGCACAGGGGAATCAGAAAAGAGAGGAAAGTGTTATTTAATTACTCAGAGGCTCAGTGTAAGAGCTAAATTAGTCTGAGACTCAGGGACAAGAAAATGACTGAGGGCTCAGAGGATGTGCCAGTGAGCACCATACAAATTATCAGGCAGACAGATCGGATTTCCCTGAGGTTTCAGGACCCAGGGCCCTCTCCAGCTTGCCTGGGGTGCCAGGTAGAGCCAACACCTCACATCCCGAGGTCTGAAGCACAGCATTGGCAGGGTCCCTGGGCACTTGGTGCGGGCACTGGCTGACAATCCAGGCTAACACCCACATGTCAACACTGGTTTGCTTTTGGGCTTCAGTGGTGAAGCTCAGCTCCCTGAAAGACTCTGCAGAGTAATATATTATGACTTTGTTTGTTAGATGTGTGCAATCTTCAGGGAAAAGGTGATAGTGCCTTTTTTCACTCATTTATGTTGCATGGAAGAAAACATTTACTTAAAGCATGTTTATGTTGTACCTGTTACTCTAGAAATGCCAGAAATGTCAAGCCTGATCTTCCTTGTTTAGAGAGTGGGGGATGACTTAGTTGTGACAGGTGAAACACTTAGGGTTTTTAAATTGTGTTGAAAGAACAGTGTATATCAAAACTTATAGTTTCCCTAATATTAAAAAACAAACAAACAAAAAAACCAACAAAAAAACCCCCAAAACAAAGCATTTTGAAATATGCATTTCCTATCTCAATAAAATTTCATTTCTTCAATTTGGCTCTCATATGACCATCACTACTGTTATTTGAGTAGAAATTGAGACTTTCAGGATACACTGAGAGTGAATTTGAAGAGGGAAAACCAGTGAAAAAGATTTTTTTGCTTCTGTAAAGGAGTTAAGCATTATTTTGGTGGCTATAAAGCACCACAGGTTCACATTTTTTCCCTCTTTTTTATTTAATCTCAAAATGAAATTCCAGAACTTCTCTCTTCCTTACAGAGTTGTCCAGATTTGTCAGTCATATGCTAAGATTTCTTTCCACATTATTTTCATAGTATCTTAATTTAACTTGAGTTTTGAATTCTTTTTAAAGCAGTCATTTTGTTGCCTGCAAGGCTGGATTTGCTTTCTTGGTCATAATACTTCAACCTGATTTTTCTTAGTAGATAATTTGTCTTCATGGTGTCAAATCTGTCTTCTTCTGATTGGCTGTTTTTTAAAACCGTTGCTTTGATTCTTGCTAATATGTTTCTCGGTCATTCTCAGATTTTTGCTTTTTATTAAAATCAATTCCTAGCTGCAAACTGAGAAACTTAAAGATTCTTATATCTCTCCAGCCGTAGCTCCTTCTTGGGAATTAATTACATGGAATTATGTCCATCATTAATCGGCTTACTACAAATTGTCCATTTAACTCCATTTAGTGGACTATCAACAGCCCCTGCTTTGCTCATTAAGCAATGAGGTGTCCTCAACTGACATGAAACCTTGTCCCCAGGATCCTCTAATAACACAGTCTTCCTGCTTGGAAAGAGCACTTCCCCACTTCTCTTAGTCTAGAATGTAGCATGAATGGATGTGTGTCTAAACTGCAGCAGTAGACAAGGCAACCACTGGGTTTTGGTACACACAGGAAAAGCAGGAGGTACAGAAAATCAGGGTCCACAGAATTGCATTTAGCAGACACCCTGGTTCTACTGACACAGGACCAAAGTTGCTAAGAAAGAGAACACACCAGGTATTGCATGATCAAAAAAAAGCAGTTTGCTTGTTTTGAAAGAGCATCATATCCTTTCTGGGTGACCAGCTAAGCTGAGCACCCACATGCATGAGGTGAAGTTGATTTTGACTGGTAAAGCCCTGCATCTTGAACTCCCTTAGGACATTTCCAGGGAAAGCCTGATGTATGGTCTTCTGACTGTGGAGGAAGCTCAAGATTCCCCCCTCTTCTCTCTTCCTGTCTCTCTGCTTCTGTCCTTTCCTTGCAGCAGCATCTTTCACTCCCCACAGATGGAGCTTTGCTGGTCCTTCCAGGAGGGGACACAAATGTTTCATGGAGGAGTGGTGGCTTTGGTGGGTTTCAGCAATGGTCATATCTGGAAAGCCTAAAAAGCTGGTGGATGTTAGAGTAAATTACCATTTGCACAGAAAACTAACTTAAATAATTTAAGGAATGGGTCAGTTGGGCAGGTTAATTGTTGTAAAGGGCTGAGTGTATCACATGTGAGACAATGGCTACCACACACTGGATGTGCAGCACTGTCAGGAACAACCCTGACCAGCACATTCTGTTCTGGCCTGTAACTGTCTCTGCATGCGAATGACGGGGCCCAGTCCTTAGTGGTGGCTGAAAAGGGCATGGTACATGGTCTTCTGATCACCAGTCTGCTCAGGGCTGTGCTGGAGAACACTGGCCCAGCCTATGCTTGCAGCAGCTGGTGTGTGCTGCAGACTCCTGCCAGGGTCCCACACACTGCCATTAGCTGGGTGTCTTGCACCATGGAACCTGAAATGGCAACACTGCAAAGCCTGCAGTACTTCTTTGAAATTGGATGAATTAAGTTTGAAGTCTGTTTTACATTGATGGAACAGCATAAAGTGACTGTGCCATGGGCCAGGATCAAGGGCAAGGTTTCATTCCTGGGTCAGAGATGCCTGTGTAACCTGCCCTACCTGAGTGCCTAAAAATAGTGCTTTTTTTTTATTCACGATGGATTATTTTCCTTCTGCAAATTTCTATGCCAGGAAAGTACATTAATGGATGCTAAGTAATCTTTTGTAGAATAATAAGATTTTTTAATATAGAAATAATTAAAGAAACAAGGAAACAAAAAAAGGGTGCAAAAGAAGCTCCAAGTTTCCCATCTCCTATTATTCAAAGCTAAAACCCTATCTGTGTAAAAATTTTCATCTGAATTATTCCAGCTGGTATGTTGGGATATTTCAAGATCCCTGCCCATTTTTACAGATCTGAGACACTTCTGTATTTTGTTCCATTTGGGCAAAAGGGTGAGGAACAGCAGTTGTTGCAGGTGTTTGCAGATCAGACCCCACTATTTTTGATTAATTACCAAAAGATTATAAACTCCTTGCAAGACAGCTTAGCTACTCTCCTCCTTGATCTCTGTCGTCTTTGCTTGTCACTTTGTCTTTAACCTCTACAAGGACAAGTGGCAGGAGGTTGATTTATACTCTTAAAGTGATTTATTCTCTTTTGCCCTGTCACATAGACTTTATCTGATTTGTTACTTACTCTTCTAAACAAGTCCAGGCAGGGCTTTCTGAGGTAAACATGAATGGCATGCTCATAGAAACAAGGGTCAAAGACTTGCTACGAAAAATCCCCATGTCATATAAAATTAAAGGGTGAGGGGGAAGTAAAAACCTTGAATAACTTAAGAACAGACTGCAAGAGCGAGCATGCAGCCATCCTGCGCAGAAGGAAAGGATGCGGCTGTTCCATCTAAGAAAAAGATGCCTCTGACAAATCCCACATCCCACTGCATGCCACATCTGTGTCCAGCCTGCCGCAAACCCCTTTTCCACCACACTCTGAGACTGCAGGCATTTATAGAGTGAAGGCTAAGCTGTGGATGGAAGGAGAGGGCTTGCTAGCAGCACTGCCCCATGACTCCTTCAAGCTCCCCAGCAATGGTGGGAAGTTCCAAAGCAGGGTGCTGCTGGGCTGCAGTACCATTAAAAACAAGGTCCCCCAACAGAGACTGCAAGTGAATTTGAGCAGAACAACTCTAGGTCATCCAACCTGGACCACGCTGCATCAAAGTCTGGGCTCAGTCCCGAGTTGGATGGGCAGTGAGACAGAACACAGGCCCTGAGCTGTGTGGTGAGAACAGGCTGGTTTCTTTCTGAGAAGAAACATGTGTTTGCCTTCTATAATCTCAGTAGAATAAATTCTACTTGCTTTGGACTCCAACAAGAGTAAGATCTAACGTGCAAGTGTTTTTCCCTGTTACAGCTTGCAAATGTAGAGCAAGCTGACTCTGTATCCTGTTACTCAGCACACCTCGAGGCTGGCATATGGAAAGTGGAGAGCAACCCTCATCAGGAATTCACTGAGGTATAAAGTGCTTTATAACATTGTGTAAAATGAGAAAGAATTCAAGAACTTTGGTAATTGTTCTTCAAGACTTAGGACGACTTGGATACAGAGAAGACCTTGAAAACATGCAGCCCATTACCTGGATATATGGAACCTAATTTTTCAGCTCTCAGGGTGGGATTAATGGGGTAGAGTGGCAGTGAAAAACAAAAACTGTCATTACAGGAAATATAGGAGTATTACCTTGCTACCATGGTACTATTTCACAGGCATTTAGTTATCCATTGACCTGCACAGAGAAGCAAAATCACTTAGGGCTGGCTCCAAATGAGATTGATCTTACAGCACAACATCACCAGTAGAACATGAAATGGACATCAGGTCGGCTCCCTTGGCTACCTGAATGACATGGTTTCCAGGAGCTATGGAGGGCTTTTCTGAGAACCTGAAATATCCATCTTGAGGGATGAGTGTTTAAAAAAATCTTCTGATCCCTCCAGAAAAGACAGATCATAAGAACTTAAAGCTGGACAAGAAAAAATAATTATGACACGAAGCTGAAGTGCTAAGTAGGCTTGACTTTTCATTTCTATGTGACAGTGAGATCTTCAAACATATTTCTTTAGACATTCACAGCCAGTTTCCATTACATTAACCAGAATCTCCAGGGCTGTGTCCATAGATTTTGATCTGTTAAGTTCTAAATACAATTTTTTTGAATGCTGACTAAAACCCCTTGAAATATGAAACTGATTTAAGGAAATCCTACTTCTTGGAAGAACAGTAATAATAAATGCTGAGGTTCCTTGTCTATTAAGCTGTCTTTGCTTTTGCTGCTGCATTTATCACAGTCATCTTGGGAAATTCTGCAGTACTGTCACCACCTACTCAGAACAAAACCTGTCATTTAAAACCTCTTCAAATGCAATTAAATGATGTAGTGGTCTCTCTCACTGGAAAGACAATATTTTTCAAAGATTCCTGTACTGCTGCTTGTCAAAACATAGTTTTGGAAATTAGCAGTGTTTCTAATCTTACCAGAGGTAAGTTGCTCTGCTGCACTAACCTGCTCTTCAGTAAGTATGACTTTGATACTATTGTGCAGGCACTGAGCTGACTGTCAATAAACAGCAAATTATGCATTGTGCTGTAGAGCTGTGTGAGTGAATCAAATCTTTGCAAGAGAACTTAATTCAGACAGATTTTTCAAGGCTTTTTTATACATAAGTTCTCTTGTATTGAAAAATTATTGTAAGCAGTATATGAACAAATTACTGTTAAACTTTTAAACTTGCAGTAAATTTAGAAATTTTAGGGAGACAGACGAAGGTAAGGAAGAGTAAATGTGCTTCCTTTCCTTAAATTAATCCTTACTTTGACATATCCCAGCAGTGCATGGCAGAGCATGAAGAGTACAGAGACTTCTAGTGACACTTCTATCATCCCTGTGTCGCACTTGAGCTCAGAGGCAACTGGGTAGCAACATAACTTCAGACAGACAAGTAGCAAGCAAAATGGAGAAGGTTCTTTATTGAGAGAACAGGCTTCTTATATCTGTTAGCTAACACAAGTAGAAAGAAGGTCATAGGCCCATTAGATGGATGCCTCTCATAACCATTGGTCACTTAATTAATTGTGACAATTAACACCTGCAAAAGATAGTTTACAAAACATAGAACACCTGCAAGAGATGGTTTACAGAACATAGAAAATAGTTTGCATACTTCTCTTGGTTCCCAGCTCCGTGCCCTGAGAAAGAGAAGCTTTTCTCACAACCTGCTAGAAGCTGGAATTTTCTCTCTGATTGAGCTTTTCAGCATCCACATCCCTGCAAACTGACTTGTATATGTATAAGTCAGAAATACTACAAAAGAAGACCTAATGAAAAGGATCCTGGATTCTAAAGGTAGCAGACACTTCTAGGTTTAAAATTTCCCAAGTATTTTAGTTAAAGTCTTTGACATAATCCCGTCTGGCTTTGCTGTGTGGAGAGTGGATCAAAGGTGCAGACATATTAGCCTCCTCTGAATTTCAGCCCTCCTGGGGATTAGTTTCCTAAGGATGTCCTAAAAGTTTTCCTCTAATACAAACACAATATCAGAGGAGCGGTTCACAGGGACTGAATTTAAACTCTCAGTTTATACAAGCACACTTTAAAGAGTCAGTTCTTATGAGTGCAGTGTGCAGTACCTTAGGTTAAACATGTCTCCCTTGTTATCATTACCAAATGCACATTACACTAAACAAATTATCATGCTAGACAGAAAGGGTATTTGAATTTCTTTAAACGATAAAATGAAGACAAATCACATTCAAACATCTGTGATGCCTCTATTCGTCCTTCAATGCACACCAGAAACTGCTTCTATGAAATTTTGCACGGACTGTTGGTTGGACTGTACAGATCAGCCATTGCCATTATTATGCAACAGTGGGGAAGGCCAACATATATAATATATGGTAAAAAATGCACAGCAGATGAAAATAATACAAAAGAATCAGAGAATAATTCTATGTATTTTCACAGTGCGATTTCTGCTCCACAGGTATATTCTAATGATACCATGAAAACTGTGCAAGTCATTATGAGGAACTTTCTCCTGGTTTTTCTTTTTAATAATACCATGCCAAGGAACTGTACAGACAATTCACAGTCTGCACAGTAGGTTTCTGAAGTTAGGGTAGCAATCTATTTTCCTGGGTGTTATCTTTTTAGGTGTGGGGTTTTTTCCCCCATGACTAGTCAATTTACACTATTCCACAGGGCTTATGTTTTCACAATCTACTACATGTTTAGGATTTTGTTATAAGGAAGTGTTAAAGAACCTCTTTCAGGTACATCAAGAGATACCTGACTCCTTCTGGAGCTGGGAGGGCTGATCCTGGGAGATGCTGAGCACCTCTAATGCTGCTGAAGCCCTTCAGCTCCTGCTGAACCTGGTAATCAAAGAAGGGGCTCCACATATCAGGCTTTTACAAATCACTAGGGAGATGTGGCCCAGATGTGATCATCACTTCTCCCCTTGATCATGTCATATTGACTTCATGATATTAGTTCTGTGAATAATTACTTGACAGGATAAATGAAGTTTTTACAGGCTATTAGGAAACCATCCTTGAAAAGGGTTTTCTTAGGGAAAAGCTTTGATTATCACACAAGCTGTCAATACAACTAAGGCAGAAGATATTTTGAGCCTGAAAAGAAGATGGTAAATCATTATTAATAAAACCTTTTGATAATTTGACTATAAAATAAACATAAGAGGTTATCATATGACACGCAGTGTGCACCCGCTACTGATGTTGCAAAACTCTCTAAAATCAATGTAAACATGAAAAAAAGAAATTTTTTTTGGAAATGCAGAATGAAACATCGGGTCATTTGAAATGGACATCTATACTGCACCAAGATTATTTCTGTAACTTACTTTAGTTTGGGGTTTTTTTGAAAAATATTACTCTTTCCAAAAAATGCAAGGTTTTGGCTGGCTTTGTTCTCAAGCTGGTAAACAAGACGTTTGTGATACTGTCAAGTGGGCACTCTGGCTAGAGACGATGTTAAAAAGACTTCATACTGGGATAAGATGAGGAGATTTATCAGGAGATAGGGGGCCACTCTGCACTGGGCCAAGTGATGAATGCACTTTGGGAGAAAGAGGGTGGAAGAGCAGGGTCAGAAGGACAGCTGTGACCTTGCCATGTCCCTGAGCTGTCACCACCAACATAGGGTGCTGGGGAAAGTGGCTCGTGAACCACATAGACCCTGTTGCAGTCTGCCTCTCCATAGTGACAGGACAGGGAAATGGGGATTAACTCTGTCCTGGTGAAAGTTGATTTTATCAATCTCCTCTTCCTCCTGAAGCAGTGGGAAACCTGTTGTCGAAACACTTTGTCTAAAGGATGTCCTTATAAGATTTTTCTGCATATTCCCTTCTCTGTGCCCCTGAAATGCTAGTGTGTCTCAGCAATGACCAAGGTTTTGTTTTCTTAAGGAAGTGGAATTACCTAGTTTTTTTTGAGGTGACATTTAGGAGACATCTTCCATAGCTTTCACTGCATAATAAATGTGTCTGAGAGTCAGAAATGTCACCCATTTTATTTGGTGAAATACAAAGGAGAAGAAAACACTTAGGTCTGTGACAATATTGTCTGTGTATTCACTTTTTTAGCAGAGTATATTTGTGACTTCATTACTCAGTCCTTTGTTACAGTTAAAGATCATCTCAGCTTTTCTAATTATTTTCTTCTGCTTAAAATGCTATTGTAATTTTTCTTCTTACGGTGACCAGACTCATGGATTTCAATAAAGGCCACTTAATGAATTATCTTCTTTGCTCCATCCTGTATTATTAAAATGTCTTTCTAAAAATGATGCACTGAATCTCTTTCTCCACGTATGTCTCTGTATTTGTCATACAACTATTTTAGCACTAATATTTTCTTTAATATTTGCATTTTCCCACTTTTGCCTATTTCCCCAATATTTCTTATTTAGTTTTATTTCATTATTAGCCTGATTTTCAGTATTGCTTTCTCAGAAATTAGTATGTTTTTCTAGTATGTTTGATACTATTTTAACTCTTCTTTCTTGAAGATTCATACCTTGTTTGGATTCACTGGCTTGATGAGAGCTCATACATACTGCAGTTAAAAACAGACCTCTGAAGTACCAGAAACTTTTTATTCTTGCCACTGCTGCTTAATATACTTTTGTTCTTCCATAATTGCCATTTATAATTAACTAGCCCTCAAACTTACAGAAATTCTCAGTTAACTTAATCATTTCACAGTTCAATTATATTTAAATACAGTAGGTGGCCTATAAATCTAGTGCTCTATAACTGATTCACTCGGTGCAACATTTTCAATCCCATTCCACGTGGATTGCCAGCAGACCATAAACCAGAAGTGCATAGCAGAGCAGTGAGTGAGGTGAGTGTGTGTGTGCGTGAGAGCAGTGCATCACTGCTGGATGTAGCAGGACTCATTCTATACAGTTGTACCCAGTAAATAAATATATGACCTGATAGGAAGAGCAAAGGTGGCCAGAAAGGAAGAGCGTGTTATCCCTCTGTGATTCCCACTGCTGCCTTCCTAGTGGGTAAGCAAATATCTCTAGCAATCTAAAGTCTCAGGCTTACACGACACCGTGAAGGTTATTGTTATCAGTGAACTACCAGATCTATGGAATGCCTCTACGTTGCCCTGGCAAGAGGCTGGTACCCAAGGGACCCATACTGTCCAAGGATAACAAACGGTTGATTAAGGAACAATAATGAGCTAGTAGGAGATGCAGGTGCAGAAGATGCTGAGTGAACAGGTGCACAAAGATGTACTCTCAACTCTTGATCCTGGGCCAGCAGTGAGTGCCTAGGTTCATCTCCCAGAGGACATTGCAGCACTTTTCAGGCCAAACCAGCACCAGCCAGGGAGCCCAGCACAACCACTGAATAACCATGGACTAGCCAGACCCAAGGTCAGTGTGTCCTGGTTGCTGAATTTGACCATTCCTTTTCTGGCAGCCAAGTGGCAGCAGCATGGAAATTATGGCATTGGTCTTACAGCACCATACGTGTTGCATGTACTGGAGCAGTGCAGTGGACACAATTGCAGTGCAGGGTGCTACTCATTGTTATTCAGATTGGTTTTTGCTTTCTTTAATCCAAGGTATTTATGTTGTTGTGCTTGCTGCTGTACTCTGGATCACCTGATCCTCTATCTGATAGACCTAGGTGCATTTTGCGGCTTTCATGGTGATGCTTGTAGGAAGCAATTCCACAGAGCCTCACTATATCTTTCCCAGACATCACATATGGCTATAGACTAACCCAAACTGTTGTTGTGACCTAGCCAGTCAAACAAGATGAATCTTGTGTCACTCTTCATTGGCACATAATTTTTTTCTGTGAGACCCTCAGCAAGAGGAAGGTACCAAGAGGTCAAATCACGAATTACAAAGCATCCTGCAAGCCTTAGGAGTCTGAGTGTATAAGCTATGATTGATTGGCTCATTTCTCTGTTGTCTCTTGCTGTAACAGAGGAAGACAAAAGGGTGGAAAATTTCCACTGTTTTTTGATTGATACACATTTCTACATACATTTCTAATGTATGTGTTACGTGATTTCATCTGTCACTAGGAAGCCAAGCAGGTGAGATCTTTCAGGTTAGAAATGTAATATAGTGGTTTCAAGAAGTTTATCTGCCTGCTACTGTCTTCTCCAGAAACTTCATTCAACTCCCAAACTTTTGAGCAGTTTCAAACTGACATCTTTTTCCCTCTTTGTTGCAGTCTAACCTTCCACAAATTTATTTCCTTTCCTGAGCAAACGCCCATATTTCTCCCTAAAGAGATAGTAGTCCTGGTGTCAGAAGACTGCCAGATTATGTTTATGTAAGAGTTGCATAATCTGTAGATCTAAAGAAAAGGAAGTGGATCTTTCCTATGACAGGAAGAGGGTAACACCAACGACACTCAGGATTCACTTCTAGCTGTAAAAGGGCCTGAGACAGAGAGTTTTGAAGCTGTCAGACTGATATTCAAGCTGAAGTTTTGAAGCATATACTCCTAAAAAGCTGTTTTACGTAGCATGGCCTATTTTTGTGGCTTTCAGCACTGCTTTCTGTCCCTACAAATGTGCCCAAGACATGATAACTATAGAGAGGATTGCCGTCATCCTGCTGTGCTTCCTCAGCATCAGGGACCTAGTGACAGGAGATTTGCAATCTCTGCCAGCACCTGGTAGAGGTAAGAGGAGACAGGTGTCCATCCTGTGCTCTGGAGACAAATCAAAGCAGAAACCTTACAAGAAACCCAATTTCTCAAATGCTTTCCAGATTGTCTAAGTGGGAAACATATGTGCTGGTTATTTCTTTGTCAGAAATATTTCTCACTCTTTTGGTACATTTCTTTTCTTTGTTCAGTGTAGAGATGTCTGTAGACACACACGTATATATATGCCTGTCCAAACACAGATGTATATTTATAGAGAATATACAGAAAACATGGATTTATTGCTTCTTCAGAACTCACTTGGATGTAACAGTAATGCTCTCAAATCTTTGTTGATAAATATGATACACCAGACTCCATGGATTATATCTATAATGGAATATAATCTATCATTCTGTCTATTCATAAACCATGCTTTAAATAGCAATAAATATATTTAAAAACAAGTGATCCTTTCTTGTTTTTTTTCTTATGAATTAAGAATGGTAATGTTACCTCTGCAACAAAACCCAGCCCAAATCTTTTAGGTCTCATTATGTGGTGTTCAGCATATTGGTACAGCAGTTCAGGAAGACTTTCCTTGCCAAGTCCTTGCTAACTTTCAGGACATGGATAAAAGTTCATATTGCAGGGATTTTTGAGGATTGTTGTACCTGAAACACATACAATGTTTCACTTATAAGAGAAATCTCTTCAGTACAGTTAACCTGCATGTTTGCTTTTATTGGAAACAAGATTTGATTGACAACTGTGTTTTTCCACAGAAGCTGAACTATCTTGTTCAGAGAATCTTGCTGTTTTTAAACAAAGTAATTTATCCAAACTAATTTATCCAAACTTAAAATGAAGAAACAAAAAATCTCAAAACTCTTCCCAAGTTTCTTCATAGGTAATGTTTTAACAGAAGGTGATCTTTAACCAAGAATTACTATAGCAAAATAGTGTAAGAAACCCTTTTTTCCTTTATATGAGAAAATAGCATGTTTGCCATTATCGTTCCACTCTACAACACATTTCAAGAGGTTATATTCAGTTGAAAATCAGACATAGCATTGGTGTGAAAACCCCAACATATTCAACTGTATCTAACAGAGATCTTTTTCAAACTTGCATCTTGGCAAAATCGCCTGGTGTAGCTTGTGGCTTCATGTTTAAAGGAATGTAGAAACCAAGCTAGTTTAGAAGGGGGAAGATCAGTAATCTGCCTTGTCCGACCTTGGGCTTTCATGCTAAATATCTATTTGTCTCCGCTCACAGTAGATTTTCTATCAGTGCTTTGAATTAAACCTGTGGTATTGACTTTTTTTCTTTGCTTCTTCTTGAGAAAGGATATGTTCTTAGGAATCTGATAGGACTTCCTTTTGCCACTAGGTCTGGTGTATTCCTGGGGTCAAATGTGGGCTTTCTGGTTTGCCTGTAATTATTCCCCATTTGGCTGATCACTAACACTTCTCTTAGAGGAGTGTCTCCCAGTTTCTTGTTTTGCATCCTCCTAGCTTTTGATGTACAGACAGGTGGGACACCAGCCTTCTTTTTGTGCTAGTTATAAGACATTAAATATTGTACCAGATCAGATGAGTTATCCAGTGATCTGCTCCCAGAAAGGACCATTTTCAGACATTTCAGAGATGAGTGTAAGGGTTTACATTCACATGTAATGGATGCATGCAAAACAAGTTCTTCAAAGAAGTTAAACCAAGGGAGGCAATAGCTGGTTGCTGTACTGCACACTCAGAGTTAATGTCCTCCAAGTTATTTAAAATCAGTGTAAGGGTCACCTTGAGCCATATTGACACCAAAAGAGACACGGATCCTGAAATATTTCAGTGCCTTTTTGTGGCGTAATGCTGAATATTCTTTAAGAAAATGGATTAAGCAGAGAATTACTGGAGTGAGAGCCCCATCTGGTACCACTGCACTCACATATATGTGTAAGCGCTTGCTGTTATAGCAGGGGATGAGCATCTTCTATCCCCCAGGACACGTTTCCATGAAAGCATACGTGGGGATAAACTCAGAGTGATGTGTGCTTGACTTTCCTCAATGCCCTTGGTGGCTGGGGATGGAGTCACTGAGCATCCACTGCACATCAGGCTTCTGTCACCCTTTTGCCCCACTGAGCAGTGAAGGAGAGCTCGGCCGTGGCCTTTTGTGGGCAGCTGAAATTGTGGCTGCCCCTGCCTGGCAGCTGCAGATGCATAGCCTTAATTTGGGAGTGAACTAGCATCTGTCTCCTGTCTGTCACGTCAAGATCCTGATTCCAGAAGGCAAACTGTTCCCAAAACACCTGCAATCTGACCCAAAAGTTAACTGTCCCCTAAATGAGAACCAGAAGACTCCTCCATAAACCAATCTAGTCTCTGGGAACAGGTATCCAGAAAAACATCCACCCTTCCTCCTAGATATCAGATACAAATATATTTATCCTCCCAGACAGAGACATCCAGTTAATCTGCTCATCCATGTAGATAATAATGAAGCACAAAAAGAGACAGATAGTCACAACAAATAAGAGTCCAGATCCTCCGTGGGTGTAATCTGGGCTTGCTCTTTTGAGATCAAGGTGGTGACAAAATTTTGTGCTAGCTGAGAGACTGGTCTGTAAGGACATGCAGCAATATACTTCCTGTGGGATTATAGTCAGGGAATTGCATATGTTTGTTAGCAGTATCTTTCCATTTGGACTTGACTGGATTTATTATAATAAAGTATGTATCAGGCTGTGTAAAGAAGGGAAGCAGTAGTAGTGTGCACCTTTTAAACAACCACCTTCTATTATTGTTGTAATATTGTCTTTTATGAAGGTGTCTACAAGCTTTTGCTTGTTTGAAGCAGTTAATTTTATCAAAAGGTTTTATATTGGCCCTGGAAATGTATTTTTTGTGCATGGGTTTTTTCCCTAGGAAGTGAGATCCCCATTAAATACAACATGAAAATTGTATTTTTGAGTTGGATAAAAGCCATTTTCATAGGGAAGAGATATTTCCTTTTAATGACATGCCACAATCTGATTCATCATTCGCTTTTGTAGTTTCAGCAACAAAAAACTTTTCTGAATAGTTTTTTCCTTTTTTTTATGAGGTTTTCCTCCTTTTTTCTATTCCCACTGGTTAAGTATGAGTTTCTAAATTGTGCCTTTTAGGTCCATAATTTTCAGGAATACCTCCTTAGTATTTTGAGTTCAGCTCTGCCTTTTGTTTCAGATTTTGATTTCCTTTTATTATTGCTACTGCTATTATTATCACTTAAAGTGTGTGGGATGCTCAGCACTTAGGAATGAAAAAGGTTAAATATCTTACAGCCTGAAGACCAGATTTTCCTGGCTTTTTCTTTAAGCTGGTGTATTTTTTATCCCTCTTGGGGTGATGCATTTTCAAAATGAATGTAATATTTTACTGGTATTTTACATGGTGTTTCGCAGGCGAAGATCTCTCTGTGCTCGTGCTCTGGGCCAGCTGGATGATGCTCAGCTGTGAAGGGGAAGCCGTGTATTTGTGGTGAGCACAGCCCTTGGCCCAGGCTAATCCCCATCCAGCTGAGAGGAGGGACATGAGCTTGTGCACAGCAGGCACAGCCTTGGGTATCTGCGTGGATGTGGGCTGAGGCTCAGTGTGCAAAGCTGTGCTCGCCTCAGCCTGCCCCCAGCTGCCTGAATGTACCCACAGCCAGACTGCGCCCAGCCTGGGCGAAATAGGCGCAGTTCTGCTTCAATGAAAACTGCGGTTTGGCAAGCGATTTTGGAAGGCAGAGCCCCCAAGGTAAGTCAAGTTGAAAAGCCAGGTTCTTCTTGGCTTCAGGAGTGATCTGGAGGGATGTGTGATGCAGGAGCCTTCACTACAGAGGGCCCAGATCTCCAGATCATGTCTCGCACTACTGTTGGTGAAGGCTTGGGAGGGTGAAGAAGAAAATGTGCTACTCTGCTCCTGAGTTGTCCTGTCCCAGCTTTTCCCTGTAATTTAAGCATGATTCATTGCATATACAAATGAGAACCATTCATCTGGAGTTTTTATGCTTTCTGTGTTTGTCAAATTATATTGAAGACTCTTGGATTCCCAACAAGATGAATGCCTTAAGGCCGTAAGCTTTATTTACAGAGGAAATGTCTTAAAGCATGGAAAATATTCTGATCTTTGGGTTTTTTTAAGGTAACTACAGACTAAGCAGGTGGACTTCATTTCAACTGTTTTAATAGATTTCTACAATGAACACCGCGCTAATTATACAGTAGTTATCCAGCATTAATGAAGTTATACAGACAACGAGATTTGCAACATTAACTTTTAATCTTGTTTTCACTAATGATTTTTCTTCCCTAATGGAAACACATGCTTACCTAAGCAGGTTTTTTTGACTGTTACTGTATAATTAAACTATGAATTCCACTTGTTGTAACTCCAGCCTGAGCAGGCATTAATATATCTGGAAAGAGTGGATGTATTCTTAAAGCTCTTTTAAATTTCTAGCCTTGAATAATTTGTCTCTGATGCTTTTCTTAATTATAATCCATTCAGAATAAAAGAGGATGAATTTTTCCCCTTGAGCAAAGCCAGGATAAATTCTAACATATCCGCTCTATATAAAGATTTCTTTTTCATTCTGCCAAAGTGAATACTGCATCCTAAACTACTTCATCGTTCATTAGTGTACAATTAGGCCCATATTCACTGGTATGTGCTGCCTGCTTTGAGCCATTCTGGAGATGCAAAGCAGCTGTAAACTCGTTTTAACAGCCTGGTTAATCCAGGTTTACAGCTGTTTTGTGTGGCTGTTGAGGAGTGATGTGTCTGGGGTGTACTGGTAAATCTGGCCTGTCGAAAAAGAAAGAACCTGCATTATTATTTTATCACTTCTCTGTCGTAAAGCAGCCTTCACAAGTTTTCATTTGATAAGACCTTGTTCTCCACTTCTTCGAATAGTTTTATCACATTTTCTAATTAAAACAGAGGAAAAGCATACCATAAAACTAGAGTTTAAATAAGCAATATATT
This sequence comes from Dryoscopus gambensis, assembly GCA_013389985.1. Lineage (NCBI taxonomy): Eukaryota > Metazoa > Chordata > Aves > Passeriformes > Malaconotidae > Dryoscopus > Dryoscopus gambensis. The sequence goes on from WEIT01005675.1 coordinate 175,471, forward strand.
AGAGAAAGATATTTAGTAGAGAGCATGGATTAGGAATTATTCCCAATTACAGCAGAGAAATTATATATGACAGAGATACTATATTATAACACAGGAAAAGAAGGACACCACCCTCCATACCCCCAGGTATTCCCAATGTAGCAGCACTCTGTTTGCCTGAGAATCACAGAAAGCCTCTATACTTCACCCTGGCAGCCTCTAGCTCATCTAGATGGTGCAGGCCCACGGAGGTAACCGGATGGTCATGATATACCACGAGGACCGCACCTTCCCAGACATGGCTTGTCACAGCTCTTCTGCCAGAAAGGGGTGTCTGCACGGCTCTGGAATGGGATGATGACTTTTCACCCAAAGTGCCCTTCCTTGTCCATCATGAACCCTTAATAAGGGCCACCTAACTATCAGGTGAAAGAGGATTTCAGTAGCTGTCTCTAGTCTGCCAGGAAATCTCACTGTGCTGGTGTCACAAATATCAGTATGAGAAGCTTTCCCTCTTCCGTGGTGACAACAGGCAACAGTGGTGCACGACACAGTTTGAAAGACAATCACAATCAAACTTCTACTGAAATCAAGCAAATTTTGTCCTTTCATATCCTCCCTTCAATTCTTCATCCTTCTGTGCTTGATCAGAGCTTTGCCTTGCTGTGTTCCCTGCACTTGCCATACCATTTACAGAACTTATTGTCCATCTCAGTCTTTTGTTGGTTCCTCTGTTAGCAGTCAAATATGTCTAAGCAAAATATAAGTATACCTAAATCCAAACCTGATTCAGAACAAGCAATCAAGATTTTAAGAGCTTTTTCAGAATTAAATTACTTAAAATCAAAGGGAACTGGCAATATCAGCACATCTAACTCAGCTTGACTTTGCTATCACTATGCCTGGGCTTCCTCAATGCCGATTTGTTATGTGGTTCTTGGTTTCCCTTCTCTTCCATTCCCATTTCTGAGTTCAGTTGAAACTCTGGGGATTCATCAGAGCAAATCATCATCAATGCAAAGCTCTGGTGCATGAGGGAGATGCAGATCAAACAAAAAGCTTGGCTCGTTGGGGAGAATAAGGAAGAGTATTTTCTGGCTTCAAGTGCTATCAGGCACAACACTAGTCTATCTGGATTCAGAAATTAATGTAAACATAAAGTATTTAATTTATATTATCATGATGGGAAAATTCCATAAAAATTGATCTTTCCCTGGAGATATATTGATTTGCAGAGCCTCTATTTTCCCAACAGAAAATCTTTCCCTAACAATTGGTTCCATAAGCCATTTTCATGCTTTTTGCAAGAAGCAAACAGCTCTAAACCACAAAATTGTTTTATTTCCAATTAAGGTAAAATAGTTAATTAAACCATGAAAATATTCAATGTTTTCTCTCTCCTACTATCCCTTTGTGTCCAAGCTTACATAACAACGGTGTGAACTGGGCTAAAATTTATGGAATTCCATGCTTTACCCATGCACGCCAGTTCTATTGGAAAGGACACTTCAGTGGGTTATCTTAAGTGATGGAGTGATGTAAAGTCAGATTAGACTGCAATCAGGCTCTCCTCCTGTTTCTCGGTGTGCAAACAGATGGAGAGGAAGACAACCACTGCTTCTAAAAGTGATCTGTCTCCTAAAACCAGCGGGCAAGTGGCAGTGAGGACTGCAGGCACTTAGGAAAGAGGAGGTTTGTTCCCAGCAGATCACACCAGAGCTGATTTATGGTGAGAGATGGGGCACTGTCCACCCCAGCACCATCCACTCACTGCCAGTGGCACTGGCGGCTTGCATTTCTGCCCGTTTCTGATCCCATCACAGCCAGGGACTGTGAATGGCTCAGGGAAGTGGAGGGGAAAAGGGAGCCAAAAATCCTTTTTAATGTTTACAGTGTTAAAACCTAAAATGCATACTTCTGTGCCCACCACCTTTTCCAGAGCCGATGGGCTGAACGGCCAAGCAAAGCATCCTGTAGGGCAGTCTGTAAAGTGCATCCCCACTGGAACTGATGGTACCATGGCTTCCAGGGAGGTCATTTGGCAGCACCTCATGCTTTTATTCCTCAGCTGCCTTTTGAGATTCACCAGCTGCAGTACTATTACCAGTTCTTGTACAGGCCAATAAAAATCCTAACCATTTTCATTTTCAGAAATTACATTGCCATCAGCGTTGCTTCCAGTGCCTTTTAACCTTGCTGACCCATTTTCTTTTGGTAGCAAAGGGACTATCATCTCTCTCTGTACATTTACCAAATGCATAAGTACCTCTACTATTTTCTCTATGCTGCATTTTTCTCCAATTTCCTTTTTATTCAATTAGGCATCATCAAAACTCTCAGATCTAGGCATAAAATAAGTGAAAAAAAGAAAATCTTCCCTGGACCCATATGCAAGTTTCATTGACAACCACATATTTGGTCTAAAAAAAGGTTTTCTCTAAATTCAGCTTGAAATAAAAGATCCACACAGTTTTCCTCACACCAAGAAACAACTTCTCTAGCAGCTCTTAAGGGTGGCTAGTTCCTATTCTGCACTATAATGCAACAGGTGCATTCCTGGTTGAAAATTTTGGAAAAGAAAAGGAATCCAAATAATGCTTTTACACTATGTAACAAACATTTGCTTCTTACATCTAACTGCCCTGTCCTGTCACAGACAAATCAGTCACTCACTGAAAAATAGAGAGGAGTTCTCTCTGTGGCCACTCCCAGCTCAGACACATACATTTGCCTGTCAGAAAATCCTACCTTCTTTCCCTTTTTGCCTGAATTCTCTGCAAAAGACTATGAACAAAAGAAAAGCATCTAGTCACCTGGCTGGAGAGCCTAGATCCTTTTTAATCTCCATTTTATTTTTTGAAGTGTTTCTTCAGATCTGATTTGAAGTGCCAGTGGAGAAAGATGTGACTGTATCTGTCATACTATCAAACAAACAGGCTCCCCAGACAGATTGAAAGAAGGGTGTTATATTCCCAGTAGTACTTTTAACAGTGGGGCAGATGTAATGCTTGGTCTGAAAAGAAGCCCAGGGCTTAGCCACACCTTTCCCTCTGGAACGGAAAATGTGGTCAACCCTGGCAACATTATACTGTGTCGGTCATTAAAGATGTGCACAAGTTCCAGTAATACTGTCAAACACAGCAGAGTGCAGTTGCACACTTGCAGGCATCATACTGTCTCTCTCTCCTAACTAGGACAATTTGAGGGGCAGTGAATCTGTGTGTGCTTGGCATGGCAATGCAGACACTTGAAACATCCTCGTGCTTTCCCATATCCACCAAGGAGTGGTTATTTTCTAGACTTTGTGAAGACACTATCTTCCAGGGAGAATTTTTCACAGACATGTCTCATCCATCTCCTTCCTTCCTTTCCCTAACTACAGCTACTGTCTCTTACACCATATACCCACTCTGTATTTCACTTCAAAGGCTACTGAGCAAGTTGAGACCCAGCCCCATGTCTGGAGATTGGGGCAGTCTTGCCCCAGTGATGCTGGCAGGCAGACTGGTTTGTTCTTACAGAAGCAATGTAAACCATTTGTTTTCCTCCAGGCAATTATTCAAGAGAAGTGATGACAGGCCCAGGAAAAATGTTTCTGTGTCAGGAAGGTAAACATTACATGCTTCCCAGGCAGCTCTCTCTGCCTTCCCCCTTGGCACATGCCAAGGCTGTGTCACAGCCTGTTAAAACACAACATATCTTTAGATGTTTTTGTCCTTCTTTTTCCTGCACATTGCAGCCATTTCATAACCTGCTGTGTACCTGTTGTATTTCCATAAGCCAGAAATAATCAAGGGCTTGTCTCTAACATGTGGCAGTACATGCAGAGAGAATTATGTTGTCTTTTTGAAGCTCTGGTAGCAGTTTTGTTGCTTCCCAAGGGAAAGGGAAGTGAATGCCCTCCAGAGGGAAGGATGGTCTGTAGAGTTATTTAAGGTGTTTGGCAATCAAAGGTGTTTGGCAACATTAAAAAAAGCTTTATATGTTAATTTAAAAGAAGGAAGTTTCCACAGTATTGTTTTGTCTCTGATGTGCTCTATCTTGCTCTTTAAGCCTTCATGAGGGAGATTTCCCAAAGTCATGATGACCAAAAATGAGATATTAAAAAAAGACCAGCGTTCTTTCTTACCAAATTACAAAAGTTAATTGCGCAGAGTATTAGAGAGTCCAAAAACTCTGGATGTCACAACAGGAAGTACGAAGGACTGTACACGGTGGGAAGACTGGATTCACCAAAAATCACATTGCAGTCACCAAGTGTGTGGTTGATGACACTGGGATCATGATTGCTCCCAATACAGCATGCCAGGTTCTGGAGAAGGATGAAAGTCACTAATTAATTTCTAGGGGGTTCTCATCGGCGTGTTTTGCTGCATTCCAGAATTTTCCATAGCCGTAGAGAATATTACAATTTCTCCAAGCTAATTTATAGAGGGTATAACTGGAAATAAAGGGTAACTGGAAGTTTTCAGTAAGGAATTTCTAATTCCTAAAAGCATTAATTTTTCACTTTAAAGTTTATCTAGGGGTGGTTTTTGTCAACTAGCTGTTCTTTGTATTATTAAGAAAAATGGTGTTAGACAATTTTGGCATTTGCACCTTTTTAATGTCTCATTTGGCATCATTCTCCCCCACAGCAATAGAGCCAATATAAAGCCAATCTCTATATGTTAGTGACTACTAACCCCCTAGCCACATTTGTCATTCTATTCTAATGTGCTTTGTAATTATGCTTATCTTATGATCTTAAGAAGCAGAAATACGTTTGCAGATTTCAGTGAAGAATCATAATAAACAGATTCTGCATTACCTCCCAGATAACATCTATAGCTTGATGCAAAGTCCTTGTCTGTTTGCCATCACCAGTCATACACCGTGCTTGGAGCCTGGTCCAAGGCCTGCTAATGTCAGTAGAAATCTTTCTAATTAGCCTGTTGATGATCTGTGGTATGATTCAGGAATTAGCAGCAGGACGTGCTACAGCCCCATGGCTATTAAATGTTACCTCATGCAATTTTGTGTGCCCAGAGCTTTGCCTTGTGTAGGGATACCATTTTTCTCTGCAGAAGACACTCCTTTCTCAATGGGGCTTGGCAGATGCTCTGAAGCCCTGAGCAAATTAAATCTTTCTTGCTCCTTCTGGCTCCTTTCTCATACATTCTGCTAAAGCTCTCCTGGCATTGGTACCACCCAGAGATGTTCCTTTTCTTGAGATGCTGATTTTAATTCTTGTTACCTTCCTCCAGATAACCTGATTAATTAATTTGCATTTTTGCTTGGGCAAATCTAATGGTGGGGTTTTAAATTTTATTTTTTATTATTTTCATTTTCTGCTCTTTTCAGTATCGCTTGGGGAAAGCTTTTCTTTGCCCTCACAGGAGTCCAGGCAAGCAAGAATAGCTTTTGTAATTCCTATTAATGAATTTTACCAACATGCATTCTGTAAGGGAGTAATGAAAGGAAAACATATGACATATACTCCTAACTTTTATCTAGACAGAGTAAAGAGATGACTGCGTCATAGCCAATATTTAAGACTGAAAAATATCTTTAATGACCTGGAAAATTTCCAGGCTAAACTGAATGAGCTAGACACCACTTTTGCAGAAGAGGGTTATAGTATCTATTTTCTTAAAGAAAGGAGATAAAATTCATGTAAAAGGGAAAGAACAAAATTATTACTAGAGATAATTAAATGAAATACTAAAATCTTCTTTCTCATGGTTCAATTTTTGGGATCATTTATACTATTAAAATGTACAGCATTTGGTAGAGTCCATAAAAAATGCAGTCTTCAGTGCTGAAGGTTTTTTTCCTCTACAGGCCACGGAGTTTTTCACAGGCACAGTGGAATACTTGGTCTTGTGCAGGAACAGTAAATACAGTGGTCATCAATACAGTTCTTACCCGAACAGTGTGTCACTCTAATGGACCTTCTGCAGTCTGGAAAACACAGAAATGTAAGGAGAGGGCCCAGGGACAGGGGGTGAAGATTTCTATTGTTCCTATAAGAGTGCAGAGAGTATCATTACACATTATTTGCTTGGGTTTCTTTAGTAATTTATAAATTTTTAGTACATAAATTTACAGATATGGGTAAGGTGACATTAGTCCTTATGCTAGCCATCTGTGGGACAGAATTGCTGTGTGACCTGGTAACGTCACTTTGTCTCATGCCAAACTTTTGAAGAGCAAGGTCTTCCATTATCTTTCTGTTTCATGCATATTGATTATATTCCTACAAGTGCAGGCAAAGGACAGCTAAAAGGACAGAGGGGAAAAACATTACCTTTGATTTTGAGATTGCTTGTTAGATGGAGTAATAATATGGGGAGCCAGATTTTGGCCATCATGCTCAGTCATTAAAGTCTTACATAAAGCCCCAGTGTCAGTGAGAATCATTTCATTGATGCAGCTGAAGCCTGAATCAGAGGGAGTGAGTGCATGGCTCACACCATTTTTACGTAAGTGTCTAATTTTGTTCCCAGGTTCTGTATGGAAAAGGAAGTGACTGACCCATCCTTCAGCCATGGAAGTCTGCAACTGAACCAGGTGCACAGCCTACACAAAGTAAATTTTGCCTTTTTGCCAGGGCAAGCTGACTATGTGTTCATATTCGGTTTAAAAAAAATGGAGCAGGGAAGATAAGGAGAGCAGAGACCAACAGAAAAGCTACCTAAGGATTTAAACAGTTTCTGACATAGGGAGAATACAAAGTATCAAAGATTACTTGTTTAATGAACCCACGTAAATAATTTCAACAATAATTATTTTGTAAATTGTGAGTCAGAATTTCAAATGACAGTCCCCAATCTAACACCTGCAGTTACAATCACTTGTATATGCAGGTACCTGATTGCATGTGTAAATCAAATAGGTGTTCAAATAACTTCAGCTGTGCCTGAAAAATTGCAGACATAAAAATGCAGTCCTTGCTGAGGGCATGCTGGATGTTTGGCCTTGCATTTCTCTTAGGTGCCTCTAGTGAGGAAAAAAACTCCTCAATGCTATAAAAACTTAAAAATTCCTTCTTCCAGGACAAAGTAGCATGAACTCAGAAAAGAGCTTCAGCATGACAAAAGAGCTTCAGCATGACAAAAAAGCTTCGGCATGCTTCAGCATCTTTTAATACTTTTTAGCAAATCTTCATCCGATCTAGTAGTTGTGAATTTCAGAGTGAGAGTATGCAGAAAATATAAGAAGAAGATATAACCATTAGAATTTTGTACTAGTTTTTATAATGATATTTTTTCTACACATCTTCAGCCGGTTTTCCAACCCAGTAAAACTTAAATTTTCACTATCAAAGTTCAGACTTTGTTGAACAAGTACTACTAACTTATATACTGTGTTCTGGAGAATGTTCTGAAATCTAAGTTTAGATTGTTTTGGCTTGGAAGGGACCTTAAAGATCAGATAATTCCAAAACTGAAAAGAATTATTCTTAAAAGACCTTTTTGTATCTTACCTAATTTTATTTATTCATTTTTTTTCCCCAGAAAGGGAAATGCTATTTTTCTGTTTCTTTATTTTAAAGTAAAAGCACTGGCATTGGGTCCCTTTCCCAATGCAAACATTTCCCTTGTATTTCATCTTATGCTTGAATAGATTTCAAAACATAAGATGGTCTTCAATAAGAAAATGCTATGACTATCAAAGTTGAAAACAAGGTTTGAGGTAAAATATTTGATGGGAAAATTTTGAAATGCAATTATCAGCAATTAAATTCATGAGTGTTTTCATGGCAAATTGATAACTTGAGTTACACATGATTAATTTGCACAATTCACAAGAAACTAATCAGAATTACAAAATGTTACGACTGCGAACTTTGTGTAGGGGATTCAGAGTCAAGGTAGTAAGATACAAATTTTATGCTAATATTATAGTTTCACCAATCATTTCTGACTGATATGTAAGGATAGTCTCTGACTAGTAAAGATATTTTCTTATGGAGTGCTAGGATAGAGAGGTTTATATAATTTATATTCCTTAACTTAAGCAAACTACTGCAGAGTTACTGACATGCATGCCTTCTTTAAATATCACAACAAATCATTTTTATCCATACACTGGAAGGACCTTGCTGTCAGCATACTCCAGGCTTTGCACTCTGATAGAGATCTGTAATTACAGGAACCTTTCAGCTTTTTAATGGTGATGCATTCTTTGTTTATTTTTCATACCTTTGGTCTACAACAGCTGCTATCAAACTGTCATCTGCAGATCATTAGGAAACATATGGCAAAATGTGATTAATTTTGTCAGGAGCAATTGTGCCTAGCGACATTTTGGCTAAGGGGGCAAAAAAATAAGCATTAGTACCAGCTCCTCCAACATGCTGGAAAGCAACAGCAACAATTTCACAGTGTTATGGGGTTCTGTGTTACTGCATTGTGTAATGTCTCCTCCCCCATCTTTTCTTTCCAAGATGACTGAACATCTGTAGTGTATTCATGGGAGAATATTGCAAATACATATGCCGTGAGGCTGTAAAATTCTGTACCATTACTGAAAGTTTGAATTAGAAATGAAAATATTGGTTGTCGATTACATATTCTTAGCTGTAGCACGGTCCTTTTTTCATCAGTCATACTTTAACATAAGGCAAAATAAAAGGAACCATTTCTTTAAAGTATGTGCCTTGTATTTAAATATTTGTGAAAACAACCATTAAGCAAGGAGTAGCAGATGCAATGGCAAGTTATCTTAGCCAAAGGAGTTTGGAAGAAAGTATAGTACGAGAGGATTTCACAGAGATGCTCTTTAGTCATTTTGGTAGACGTTCACCTTGAGTGTGAGCTAAGCACATGCAATGCAATACTGTATTGTGGAGGCCGGTGAGTCTACCAGTCAAGGGACCATGAGCGTCCTCTGGAGGGAGGAACCCTGAGTCTGTCACCCCAAGTTAGGGAGACTGAAAAGGCCTCTCCCAGAATGCTTTGTTTAATTATGGTAATGTACCCAAGTTCTCTTTCTCTGATTGGCCTGTCGGCTTCCCTGCCCCTTTACACCTCATATGTCCCTGATCCAGAAAGTTCTCCCTTTCCCGTTTCCCCACTGGCCCTTGTCCCCTTGCCACTCCCTCGGTTTCCCCTATTGGTTCCCATACCCTGGCCCCGCCTATGTACCGCCCCTGTGCCTGCAGATCATTGGCCCTCTGATGCTCTCTCCGCCCCTACCTGCCCCATATTAAACCCTGGACCCTCCCTAGTTTTCCTGTTTTCATCGCTGGACCGCTTCAGATGGTTGGAATGGACTTCTCCCGTGGAACCCCATACAAAGACCCTTCCTGCACTCTTTGTCATCGATCTGTTTCCTGGAGCTATCCGTGTGCGTGTGTGACTGCGTGTTGTGGCTTCACCGAGCGGCTTTGCAAGGAGATGCTTTTGGGAAGGTCGTGGCACTTCACCATCAGCCCTTGCCGCGACACTGTATTAATGAACTAACAGACAACTTGTAACAGTAACTCTGCAAGCCATAATCAGCTCCATCCATTCACTGGGCTGTTAAGCTTGAGACAAAAAGATGAACATCTGAATGTCATAATTATATCATCAGTGATTATTTTACCAGGAAAATCCAGCTATCTTAGATGTCCAATGAGTTTCTATGCTTTCTGTGTACTGAAATGCAAATAGTAATCCCTCCATCCTGATAACTTCTACAATACTGTGAATTATTTGGTGTAGCCAAAATACAGATGAATTAAACAATTATGAAGCTAGTGGTAAGAGAGAAAGAACCACTGGATCTACTTAGCCGATATGTATCCTGCAGATGCTAAAATTTTACCCTGTTACTTTGTTGTTCATTGCAGCCAATCTGTGCTGGACTAAAGTATGTTGCTTATTAAAGGAAAAAAAATGTAACAATATCAACAAAAAAAGGGATTCTGACAGACCAGACAGGCAGTGCTGGAGTGAAATTGGACGGCCAAAGGTGGTCCCATCTCATCCAGGCACCCATTTTCTGCAGTGTTGTCTGCCAAGGGACAGAGCACTTCTAAAATATTGCAGTGCTTAACTGGTCATGTTAAGAGAGGCTAAGATCACAGGCAAAAAGGCCACTGGGAAAAGTAAACTCTTTGGTAGACTTCTTCTTGTAACCTTCCCACATATCGGATGCAGTGTTGCTGAATAGCAGTTGTTGTGTGTTTTTCTTTCAAAGGTGACCTGTCAGTGGCTCGCATGAAACAACAGTATTTTCAAAGAAGTCTGATATCTATGGGACAAGGTATTGATTCTTGATGGTAACAACTTTAGAGCCATCCCCAGCTGGTTCTGATTCTCTGAAACTAACAGAAAAATTCTTATCTGACTTAAAGATGCCTTATTTTTACTGCACCTAATAAAACATATTATGAACTCTCTAATGTTGAGCACTTTATTGTAATGTTCATATTATACCTTGCCTTCCACAGGTCTACAACTGCACAAACTTGCTTTAAGCACCTGTATTCACAGCTGCAGGTGTTTTCACTCTGTGGAACAGAAGATGAGGCCAGAGTGATATCACACAGGGTTGTGATATTTTTGTCTCATAAACTTCATGTAAATGTTATGATTATTATATATATATGTCTATATTTGTGTGTGCATGTGCAAAAAGTCCCTTTGTTTTCTAGGCAGAGCATTAAGATTATCAAAGTATGTCCATATGCATTGCTGTGTCATGCAATTGTTTAGTAGCCAAAGCACTTTAGTCAAGAAGTTTAGAGTTCCAGGTAACTATAAAGAAAATTTTAATGCTACCCCCCCAACTACCCCCCTTTTTTTTGTGCAAGACTATCTTCTAAATTTGTTGGCTGCCGTGCTTGAATCCTTATGGCAATTGCAGTGTTACTCAATTATGGGTAACAGCATAATGCAGCAATTTCGATTTAGCTGTACTTCAGTAATGATGATGTCTACTACTAAGAGCTACTTTCTGAAAACCCACCAAGTTAGTAAAAGTTCTTATACGTGAATGGAAGCTTCCCACAGTTTCTTTTCCACCTTTTCACTGGAGTTTTTGAATGGTTAATACCTACCTATCTCTACAAACACTGTAGAAGCTGGATTTGACATTATGAGCCATTTCCAAGGGTATTGGGATTCCAATCTTGTGTAATGGTTGGGAATAACTAAGATGTTGGTATTCAAAAAAAAACAATGTCAGGGGAGAATATTAATTTTGAATTTATCTGACTTCCTACCCTCACTTGCTTTACAGTTATTTTTTTTTTCTATCTGCTTAAAAAGATCAGATTTTTTGCCTGTTCCCAGTATGAATCCCAATCTTTCAAAGCCAAAAGAGTGTTGTAAGTACTTCTTCATGCTAAATGGTCTGTCTGTTTATTCTGTTTATGTGGGTGCCTTGCAAACAGCACAGGCCACTCCTTTTGTTTGTTTTTTTTTTTTTTTTTTCTTCCCTGAGGAGGTTAAATGCTTGGACTGACCCAAATACTAAGGGACACAACTGGCCCCTGCAATTCAGGGCACACCAGTTCAGGGCCCTCTCCTGCCTAAGAGGCCTGAACTCACATCTCAGTACCATGCTTACCAAGCCTCTAGCTGCTTCAGTGCAGGTTTCCTTTATTTCTTCTCTTAAAGCTCTTCCCAGCTGCATGCAGTAACAATTCACGAGGCCAGGGAGGGGCTGAGCAGGTCCCAAGCTTGGGATTTAAAGCACAACGCCAGCATGCACTGTGCCAGCTCCCACACTCTGCTCCCATGGTGGGCTAGTTATTTGCTTGGTTATTTACCCAGTGCAGAGCAGGTTCAGTAGGAAAAAGTCTCCCTTGTGAACTGAGCCAGACTGCTTGTGTGAGCTAAATAAAGTATGATTTTAATTTGTTTTTAGACATGCTCATATGAGTGAGACTAGTGTGTATTTTGGGAAAAAGACATGAGTATTACATGTTTAGGTCTTGATGTGATAATGCTAGGTTTAAATATCTGTTGTCTTTGAAAGACAGATGAGATAAAAGGCATCTGGAAGATACTAAAAAATCTTGCCAAGGAAATACCATTTTGTGCTATTGAAACTACTGGACATTCACCTTGATTGCAGACTTCTCTGAAAATCATTTGTTGATCCCAAAATCTGTGCAGTTCTTTTTAAATCCTAGTCTATGTTTTCTTGTAAAAGTGATAGTAGGTTTCATATTTATGTCATATGTGCGTTCTATTTCCTAAGCTGCTGTGCATCCCTGTCTTGGAAAGGGCTCAGCTGTTATTGAACAGCTGGGGTAAGTTATTTGAAAGTTACAGAAGGACTGTATCCTACTTCTGTGTAAACTCAGATCAATAATAAGAGTTGGTGCAGAGGCAACAGATAAAATGTGCAGAACAAAGAAGGTTTAGAGCGAAAGCTCTGTGACATCAGTAAAGGTGAGATTTTAGGCCTTCTCTGTACAGAGCTGAACGAATTGGATTGTGCTCAGGGGAAAACTCTACAATAGGGACTTCAGATAGCTCTGATGCTACCAGGCTGTAATAGCTTCAGTTCCTTCATGTCCCAGTACACAAAATCTGTTCAAAACTTGATTTGGGTGATTGCCTGAACTAAAACCATCTCTTAGTCTCCTCCACCAAATAACATCCACTTGTTACTTATGTGAGAAGAAGAGCTGTTTATGCTACCTTTTATTAATACCCATATTCACTGCCTCAATCAAAAGTGCAATGCCCTGAGATTATGTTATATTCAGTGGAGTTATTCCTGAATAGATCACAGTTTACTGTGTCCAGAACAAGAGAGATATGGAGCTACAGGACAGCGTCCACTAAAGGGCCACTAAGATATGTAACAGACTGGGACACCTCTCCTATGATGAAAGGTTAAGAGAGTTGGGACTGTTCAGCCTGGAGATGAGAAGGCTCAGGGTGTAACTCATCAGTGAATGCAAATATCTGAAGGTGGGTGTAAAGGAGACAGAGCCAGACTGTTTTTGGTGGTGCCCAGTAATAAGAGGCAATGGCACACACTGAAACACAGGACATCAGGACATCAGGAAACACTTTTTCACTGCAAGAGTCATTAATAAAATGGCACAGGTTACCCACAGAACTGATGGAGTACCCCTCCTTGGAGATATTTAAAAGTTGTGTGGATATGGTCTTGGGCAGCCTGCTCTAAATGACCCTGCTTGAGGAGGGGTTTGGATTAGATGACCTCCAGAGGCCCCTTCAAACCTCAGCCAGTGTATGAACCTGTGATCCTACAATACTGTGAAAAATTGAAAATAAACATTCGTACATTATTAATGCATATGTCAAGAATCTCTGTCAAGTGTCAGTTCAACTCTTTTCTTGAATTCTGGTAAGCATTTGGCTTTGCTAATAGAAGAGCTAATCTATTACAAGGGTCAACTTTGGAGGAGAACAGAAAGCCTAATGAGTTTTCCTGCTGATAAAATTCTCCCTAAATTTACAAAAATTTAATAACGTTCCAATATATTTTGCTTTTTATAAGCACTTACAGATGAAGTTTCCCTGTGACAAGTGGGGTCCACTGGGAATTAGAAATTAAACATGATATTGGCACCTAGGAAGAAGCTACACCTAAATTATTAGTTTGATTTATTTCTCTGTGACATTACAGTGACCTAATCAAGGAAAAAATTCTTATATCTCAGAATCCCACTGGAATGATAGCCCCATATGGTATTTATCATTGCTGAGTGCAAGAGCAGTGTACTACATGGAATTTACTGCCATTTAATTTTTTAACTTAATTTTTAGGAATAACAACAAATATGCACTTCTCTTCCCTATAGTTCTGATATACTAATGTTTTTTAAGATCTCTTAGTAAGGAATATATGGTGATCAATACAGGAAGTTGCAAGGAAACAAATCCTGTGTCTCTCTTCAGAGACCTTCTAGACAAAAACATTTGACTTTCATAGTTGTCTCATTAAAAAAAGCTGAGCACCAAAACAACATATTGAAAAGGTCTAGCAACATTGAACTTTTAATAATTTCTAGTACTATTGACCCAAATCATATTGTCCAGTTACCAGTAAAGAGTAGGATCAATATACAATCGGTTATGGACATAAGCACCCTGCTCCTTCAATGGGATTAACAAACTCTTTTAACTTCTCTGTAAGATATTTTTATGTGCAACAAGATCTTTAGACCCACTGAGGACTGACTGTTGGCCTAGAAAATTTTGTGACTTGTAATTCATAAGGATAAACATTTGATTTACAGGTGGAAAAAAAGAAAAGAAGTCTGTTGGGAGTTGAACTGCTTGCCCTTTATCAGTCTGTGCTGTTTAGAGCATCTTGGACTGCTGCCATTGCCTGTGACAGAGAAAAACCTGTCTGTGTTACTGATGTGAAGGATAAAATATTTAGAAAAATTGAATAACCAAGGTATTTTGAGATCATATCTCACAGGTAGCCTCCTGCTGAGACAACATGTCCTGGAAATAGAACAGTGGCGTTGGCATAGCACTTTGTTTTTATGAGATGAAAGATGAATAAAAGAATGTGACTGCCCATTCATCCCCAAAATCTATCTTGAGAGAAGGTGAGATCCAGTGGGTCAGTGTCAGAAACTATAAATTTCAAATTTGAAGCTCAGAACTTAACAAAAGTGTTTCAAACTATGAAAACTCCCATTCCAAAATAGTGACATGCTCATCATTCCTTTGAGGTCTTTCCAGAGTAATATTTAAACTGCCTACAATTTTCATGTTTCTCACTTTTACTTTGTCATAAAAGAGACTAGTAAAAAATACAGATGATTTTAAAATGTGTATTTTTTTCCCTCTATTTTATTTTTATGGGAGATTAACAACAAAACTATTAGCATAAAACAATTCCAATAGATAAAAAAATAACTGGTTTTTGGGAATTAATACAGTAATATGTACCTCCTTCATGTCTGAAACTGGGATCTGATATCCACATAACATTAATCCAGTGGTGGCTCAGATCTCTGAGTAAAATGGTATCACTACTGCTGTCACACAGCAAACTTCAGTTGATTTTAATGGGACAAGGGTTCCCTCTTGCAAATCTTTCATAGAAATTGACAGCTAATTTTGGACAAACTCTAGAAATTATAATAATTTTTTCCTACATTAAAAGAGAAAGAATGAAAAAGAAGTATTTTAAAATACTGGTTATGAGAAAGCAATTTCATCATAGGGTTTGTTTGGGTTTCTCTTTGAAAATTTTAACTACACAAACTGTTTGCAGCCTGTGCAAACAGAGAAAAAGTGTTTTTCCTGCCACACACTAAATTTTCTAGTTAAATGGAACAAGACTTAAAAAGTGCAATCAGAACAAATAATAAGAAATTTTGGGGAAGTGAAACTGTAAAAACAGTTGTGTCACAGAGGTATTTCCTGAAACATACCTGCTAAATCACATACATGATAAATATATGATCCAGCTGATATAACTAACTACTGAGTACTTTTGTCCCTGAGAATGTTGAATTGGTTGTTTAAAGAGTTTCAGCTCCTTGGAAAATGCATATAAGAATCATGTGACCAGGAAGTTTTTCATACAAAATAGACATTTCTCACTTACAACTAATATTTGCAGAAGTACCTAAGTTTAGAGTTGAGAAATATTTCAAGAGGTTGAGAAAGGCCTTCTATTTGTAAGTTTCTTTTAGAGGACCAAAAAAGTATTCTTTTTTACACATACCTACAGAAAAAATGTGGTATTGATAAACAGAGTTGGCTACAGGCAGAGTTAATTGTACATTCTCTCCAATTCACCGATCACTGTTTCTGACCTAGAGGCTGCTCAAAAGACATAAAAGTGAGGTTAGATACAAAGGCTGCCCCTTTAGAGTTTTTCTCACATACACACACACAGAGGTCAAAATAGCTTTTTTGGACTGGGCTTCTCCCTGGCTTTCTGGAGGAGAAGGAAAAGTACTAACTCCATGCACTGGATATGAAGCTGTAACATGCTGGATTTTCAGCCTATTCATCAAGAGGGAGTGTGGACCTTATATGGAGTGGCAGCTCCTGTGTGGTTTGACTCACTCCTACAGTCCAAGCCATTTTTTCTCTCCTTTGCCAAGGAAGAGATCTCTCTAACACTGGCTAATGCCTGTACTATCTCTGAAAATCTTGAACGCCCCTACCAATAGACTTCCAGAAGCCACCTGTTTCAGCCAGCTTCCAAGTCAAGAGGCAGAAATTCTGGCAGCATCTGTTAATAATGTATCACATTATTTGAACCCTTGGCCACAGGTGAGACATTTTGATGGGTACCTGATCACAACAAAATGCATTTTCCATCTGCATGACTCCATATTTCCCAAATTCTTCAATCTCTTGTGATTTTGGACTGTACAGGGCTCTCTGAGCTATTGTGCAGTCTTTGTATTTTAACTGCCAGAATATTTTCTCAGTGCTGTGTGGAACTTCTTTTGGAAAAGCACGTGCTGCCTTGTTCAGTCCTATCTCACCTCACCTCAGGTTCTTCTGTTGTTGTTACCACTCATGTCTAACGGCATCCCCTCGTGCAATCAGCCCCAAAACCACGAGATGATGATTTAAACCGGCCATCTTGGTTTGCTCTGGCCCTCACAGGGCAGAAGGTGGGGGCAAAGAACCAGACAGTTGGGGAACCTGCGGGGAGCAGAGACATCACATTTATCTTTTCCACCCCAAACTTCTGTGGTTCGGAGGATGAGTCTCCTGACCCAGAAATACCCTGTCTATGAGAGATTTCCAGATGTGACAGTAGATCATTATTACAATTTTGGAATTTTCAATCCCTTCACCTCGTTTCTCTACATGGTATTTAGGATTAAAGTTTTGGAAAAGGTCAAAGTTAATAAAAATAGGCAAAAATATTGGAGTTTAATTATTTCTTCCTTTTTTAAAATTTCATTTATTTGTTTGTTCTCTGTTTATTTTTACTTGGGAAAGTCCCTCACAACACATAGCTTAAACTCACAATACTCCCACAAAATAAGGCACACAATAAACCCCCTGAACAGTTACCAGCATCCAGTTACAGCTTCAGACTATGCTTGCAACAAGCACCTGGCCACTCTTGCCACCATTACATCGTGATAATTTAAAATCTGCCATTTGTGGTGTGCCACAGAGGCTGAAGACTCTGCTACACTTTTAGTTAAGTACATGCATTTCCAAGAACTAGAACTGAACTTACATGTATTTACTTTGGACTGAAGTTTGCCTTTAATTCTCCTGTACAATTGGCAAGGGGAATGGCAGGAGTCTGCCACAGAGAGAAGTTGTTGTATGGTTTGTGGCAATTACCATGCTTACTGCCTACTTGACTCATCTTCATAAATTAATCATGTTAAAAGAAAATTGCATGGGAAACATTATGGAGTACCAGATAACACAGTGATGCCACATACCACAGAGACAATATCTTTTTAAATTACTTAATTAAGCATTTGTGGAGAATCTTGGTCTTCTAAAAAAAAAAAAAAGAAATTAATTTTTTCACTGACTATTTTTAACTGACTCACTACTGAGATTTAATGCCTTCAGTGGGACAGAGAAGACATAGGTGTGAAATAGGGAGGCAAGACCAGTTGATAGGCCTAAATTGCTAAAGACAGAGAAGCCACAGTTAGCTGGAGGTAGAATAGATCACCCACTGGGTGTTTTCTCTCAGGAAGCAGCTGACAAGGCAGTCAGAAGATGCAAAACCAAAATAAGTGCATTTTAAAAAAAGAACTTAGTTGCTGGGAACTGCGGTAGGAGCTCTGTAGTCCAGGAAAGTGAGAGATGGAGAGACATCTTGGGTATGCTTGCAGAAAGTGGTGAGTAAAGCCAGTGGGTCTGGCCTGTGTGGATGCTGTGGTTTTCCCTTTTACACCAGAGTTACACAGTGTCTTATGTCACCAGGCAAATATGAACAGGCCTCTTCTGAAAATATCTGGTCTTTGTCACTGAAAACACACAACCCTGTCAGTAGTCTGAGTTCTAAATTTGGTAAGCCTCCAGGAGAATGCTTATGACTTCTTGGAACCATTTGAAAGAAACATGGTGAGAAATCAAGGTGTGGAAGCAAGTGATAATCTTGGAGCTCCGGACTGCACTGTTGTAAAAATGTAGTGTGAGTAGTATTGCCAGCAGCCTAGTATTTAATCCTCCTCTCAGGGTGAGCACATAAACCTTGAAGGAATTGCACAGCCCATGGGTCTATGATGACACTGTCACCTCTAGTGGGAAAGATATCTGGTTTACATTATATAGAATATCTAATTTTCTGAAGGAGTTTTACCGTGTGTAATAAGAGTTTAAATTAATCAGGATTTTGGAAACTGGCTGGTAAAGCTGTCTGGTGATGAAAACAAGACTGTTAATAATTTTTTAAGTGAAAAATATGTAGGACAATGCTGGATACCTCCAAATTGCTTACTGCACAGCTGGAGGCTGATTGTGTATGACAGGTGACAAAGACAGATCTAATTCAGTTGCATGCTATATTCTGGCATTTTCTACATACTGCTGTTTAAAAGTTGTAATTTTCTTCCACATAAACACAAGATTGAATTTCTTGGCCATATAATGGAGAGAGCTGGGGCAGAAGACAGCAGAAGCTTTCACAGCCAACATATTGGCGTTTAAAGTTATGCAAAAGATAGCTCTGTAGGCTTTAGGGAGTACAGCTGAGATCACGCAGAATTGTAAATTATACACTCTACACAAATAGCTTGGGGCCACATGATAATTAATAACTACTGTACTTAAGTAGTTGGGAACACAGTTTCATTTATTATTAATTATAGCTTTGTTTAGCAAATGTTCTCCATGGTAATTGCCTGTTTATCTTGTCTATATATGATGTTTGCAGATAGCTTGGATGAACAAACTGATTAGCAGGAGTCTTAATTATGTTGCAACAGTTGTCCCTATTCTAGCAGGAATAGGGAAAAATCCTGTAAAACCGATAAGAAAAGATGAGTTGCACATGTCCAACACTGGTATGCATCACTGGGGTGTCTGCTAGAGCAGTAAGGTCAGGTTTTGTGAACGAGTAACAGTAAAGAGTAAGTTTTAGAAAAAGCAATCCAACAACCCATGAACTACCCAGTGATCAGTGGGAAGTAACTGTGATTATATAGGAGAGGCAAATCCTGGATTTTTGTAATGCAGTTCTAAGAGTAGCTCATGATCACATCTATAAATCCAGAAGGAATTCTCTGAAAGAGGGCACAACAACAAAAGAACAAAAGAAAGCACATTGGTAAGCAATTATTTTCTGGTTTGCTGTCTCTGCAAATGACTACATCTGTACTCACAGATAAACTAATTTCCTTCTGCAGTGGCAATAATAAAAACTGGCTGTATGAGCAAACAGAAGGAATACGTTAAAAGTGGTTTACAGCTAATCTGGAAAAGTAAGAATTTTTATAATCAGCTATCAAACATCCACTGCTTGGTCCAGGCTTTAAAAACTGATAAAGGGCTGCAAGAGGGTTTAGATAATAAGTAGTCGGCTCTGAATCAGGTCTGCTTTTTCCTACCCCAAACCTCCCGAAAATTTATTTTCTCAGTGTTCAGTATTTACTGCCTTAGGGATTTGCTTTTTCTCTGGGTGGGGATGTTTCTAAAAAAAATAACATTAGCAGGCAAAATAATAACCTGAAATTTACTGTGCACCCAGTCAACTAATAACCCATAATTAGACCAAAACAGAAATAAAAAGAACAGATTTACCAGAAACTGCAACACCTTATATGTGCAAAGGCAGAAATGTTGCTAAATGAGAAAAATGCTTTCCCCTGGGATTCTTATAACACAATATAGTGGTGATTAATCTGAGAAATTGGGCTTGAGCAAATCCAGCAAACAGACATCAATCTGCTCCTTCAATCACTAAAAGAAGTGAACTTTCTGTATTTATTGTCCAAACTATTGTCCAGTCGCTTTCTTTAACATGCCCTAGGGGTGTTTTTTTTTCTCTTTCTCTATGTCGGTTATTCTTTTTTCAATGTTAATAATGGCTTTGTACTTGGTTTTTAGCACTTTTGCCACCTCCAGCTATTTCTCTTGATCCCAATTCTACAAAGAGCTTAGACAGCATATACTCAAATGTAAGCATGTGATTAATCTGTTTGGCTTGGGGGGGGCACTGTGCTGGGTTAGTGTAAATTTAAACTGCAAGAATAAGTGCTTTGATTCAATCAGTGCTTTGAGAACTCAGTCCACAAATGGGCACCTAATTGCTACTTTCATCACCATATTTAGGCACCACAGAGAATCTCAGGCCCCTTCTCTTATCAGCTACCTGAATTTGTGAGAAGTCATTTTTCTGGTTGCTGTGCCAAGGTCCTGATATCGCCATTGCTAGCTAATATTTAAAGCTTTGTGAGAGGCTTAAACTTGGTGTCCCTTTAGCATCAGCCCTGTGAAAGAGTGGCTGTGTGGCACAGGGGTAACAACAATAAAATGGCAGTGCTGGGGATAGCACTGCTGCACGGCACTGATGGCCCTCTGCCTCTCACAGTGATTCATGTTATGGTTTTAGTTTGGAGCAAAGACCCAAAACAGGTTCCACGAAAGCCAAGAGAGATTACTGCCTTGAGGGTAATAGTTAGACACCTGGCCAGAAAGGGGAAGGCGACTATTGCCCTTTGAAGGGATTACACTGTTCTGCAGAAAGGAGCAGGAAAAGGGGAAAGAAAGGTTTAAGTCTCTTGCCAAGGTGGTAGGGCACTGGTGGTGAAGAAAGGAGGACCATGTTTTATCTGTCCATGGAAGAATTTCAACCACAGAGGAATTCCAACAAGGAGAAATTAGGCAAGACATATCTTGGAGAAGGGATAGCTGGATGGCTGGGATGTTGCTTTGGGGTGCAGGAGGCCAAGACCCAGGCCCCATAATGAACCTGATGGACTTTGGTGGATTCCCAGTCAGCTAGCTAGCTGGAGCGTGGCACCATTGCTCTCCAAAAGCTCCCTGGGGAGTCTGGGGTACAAATCTTGGGCTGCACATCCCACTGGGGAGGGAATGTTCACTTTATAGCACCAAGCTTCCTTTGGGAAGTTTGTCCAAGTCAGAAAATGTTGTCACTTTGTTTTGTGACAGATGTTGCTCACTTTGAATGGGGTGAACTTTTATGTCTGTAAAATTAGGATGGAGTTACAATCTTTCCCTGAATCTTCTTCTGAGAAGTATTTTGCATTTTTAATCTCCTTCTGTAACAAAATCCAACCCCAAGCCAAAATTAAAATGACTGCAATGGACTGGATTTAGATTTGGATGTTTACCTCACAGCCAGGGGTCCAAGAAGATTTGTAGCTGAGATTTCTGATTTGGTTGATGGCAGAATAAAGATGTGTGGGTCTGCAGTTACAGACCCAGCACAAGGGGGAGTCTGAGCAGACATACAGAAAAAACTGAGATTAAGCCTGTACTGTTGGCTGAATGAGGCTCAGTGCAGTTTGTGCTGTCAGCATAGCACCACAACTGCTCACAGTCCTTTGAGTACTAGAGCTGAACACTGTCTATTCAAACTGAAACACACACTAGCTAGAACACACTGAAAGACTTCAAAATTTGCCTTTGCCTCCTCTCTCTAATCTTGCAATCTCTTTTGTTGAGTTTTCTACAGAGTAGCCATTAGAGCACTGGAATTGATGTGAAGTGCATCATTATGACTTGATCATCTGTCCTTTGTAGAACTGGCAGGAACACCTTGTCTGTTTCAGTAGTTTTCGTGTATCTGAATTTAGGGACGGGATGACTGTAATTGTAAAAAAGCCTGAAGTCACAAAATGGTCTTTACTGTCTCTGAGACTGCAAAGACATAACTTGATTTTCAATCACAGTTCAATTGTGGCAGAAAAAAGAAGGAAGCAGTAGGTGTGGAGGTGATCATGTACTTCAGGACATTAACGCAGCGCAAGTCCTCTTGCTGGTTAGCATCCAGTCCCTATACAGTCTTCCCGAGTGTCCATCATATGTTTACATTTACCAGCTCCACATACAATTTGGTTTGGGTAGACCTTACAATATTTTTATTTTCTAAGCTGGTTAGGCTTTTGGTCACAATTTCACGTTCAACTCTTGTCTGCCTGCCACTGGGAGCTTCCATTCATTTTAGCACAATCTAGAATGAACATGTTTCTGTGTAGCTGGGACCAGCCAGTATAAATTCTTTTGTAGTGTATGCCAGCTGTTTGAGATAGCAGCCATTTCCTATATCACTTGATTTTTTCCCCTGTCAATTTTAAAGAAGAAAAATGAATCATGACACTTCTCCATTACAAGTTCAGGCACTTTCTACCTTGTCTGAGAAGAGAATCATTGCAGATGTCACATTTATAACTGGTGTCTCAGAAATCCTTGATACCCAGTGAAATTATCTGACACTTTTTAAATCTATCTGGTGGAAAAGCTGCCATCACCTTCCAAAAATTAGCACAGAATAAGGTGCTGGAGGAAGGTGGGGGGCAGTTAATGTGTTCATGGAAAAGAGGAAGTGGGAGATATCCTCTGCATGACCACTGCTCTCCATTTGGCTCTCGTCATACAGAGGCTGAGCCAGTTGAAGAGGTTATAAGTAGCTGGATCAGGCAGCTCAAAGCTTTGCATACTGGTGAAGCTTAAGCTGTGCAGAGAATGCGTAGGAGTTGTGACCCTGGTTGGCGAAAGCTGCTCAGTTTCTGTATCTTGGTCACCTCATTAATTTCTAGCTACAGGTGGCTATCTTTGAGACACTGACTGAAATGCTGACATTGATTTCTGGTACACATTTTCTCTCCATAAGTCTTTGAACAGAAAGCCAGTCGAAGCATGGAAATGAAAGTAAAGTCTTCAGCTAGACCCAAGCAGTTTTTAATTCAAACAACTAGCAAGGCTAAGTTCTTACAACTACTTAAATTTTACAGTAATTTCTGTTTTAGTATTTATATTATAGTATCATCCAGAGTCTTACCTAGAATTATAGCTCTGTTATGCTGACAATTTTGAAAGAAAGTACCACAGAGCATATCCTGACTTGGTGTATCTGCAGGATCAGAAGTAAGTTAACTAAGCATATCCAAAAGCAAAGTGGCCAGGAAGAGTAAGGCATTTAAGCAATCATAATTTACTGAGCAGTGACTGATACTCTCAGTGAAATATTGGCACTATTAAGACACAATTTGACTGAAGATCCAGATTAGAGGAACTAGTAGAATCTATTCTAAAAATACTACAGGAAATAACTCTGACAAACTTGAAAATTTTATAGGTCTTGAAATGTATAAATGGCAGGCCTTAATATTATCACATTACACTGCTATTTTTTCGCTTCTTTATTTCTGATTTTTACTCATGGGGAAAGTGGAGTGATATAACCATGCAGGGGGCTGAATCTACTGGCTTCTGTTTTGAATGCGATTTTAAAAAAAAGAAGTTACATATGAAAAAGCAAATGTTTCAAGCAACATTAAAGAGAGCTTTTTCCAGAAAATGTATTTACAGTTTCAATGTTTATTACACTATAAAATTATACCACTTGTGAAATGATGCTTAATTCTTGAAATAAAGTTCCAGGGAGGCAGACTTTGGGTAAAATAGCTGGTTCCAGTAATCAAATTCTGCTTGTCACTATGTACCACAGTTGTTACTGTATTGTTAATGCATTTGGAAAAAGCTCATATGCCAGATTTTCTACTCTCATAATTAGAAAATTGTGTTTTAATTACACGAAGAAAATTTGTGATTGTAAATCTGAATGATACGGCTGTTTTCATTTCTCTGTTATAAAATTTAGATTCCCTATTATGTGCCTTTATAGACTCAAAACCTCACCCACTTTTTACGTGGCTGATTTACTGGGTACACAGTTTCTAGCAGCAATCACTATGAAAATCATCACTGTCCTCTAATTAAATGCAAAAGCAAAAAGTGTTGTGATATGATGCAGTGTTTCCCAGAGCTTGGGAAACACAGATAAATATTCCAGCCATGCAACCTGCATCCTTTCCATTGCTGTGGTTCACTGGTACAGCAAGGCTCAGGGCTCACAGTGCTGAAATGTTGGTAGCCCTGTCATAACATCTAGAAAGCGTAGTCATATCACAGCGGATTTTACTGAGCTGTTATTTATGGCACTCAGGATGTTGATGCTCTATGACTTACGGTCCCAGAACCGGACTTGCAAATGCCTCTTCTGTTGTCCTGGATGCAATGATTTTCATCTTAAAGTGGGGCCTTCTGTAAGGCATCTGTTTAAGTTTTGGCAGCAAGAGGCAGGATGACTGTCAGTCTGTCTCTGCCCTAGGATGCTACTGATGTACGGCACTGGAGCTTAGGAGACTCAATAGTGCAATGTCATTTTAAGAATATGAGAAAGTAATTTTAAAAGAACCAAGAGAACCCTCTCTTTGCAAAGTTGTGTTTTCCTTTTCTCGAGCAACTGCACATACAAAGACAAACCCTCTAGTTCATTCTGTGGAGAGGCATAGCTACTTCATCTATTGGTAGGAGTATGCGGAGAACAGATAAAAATAGATATCTCTCTTAAAATGAACAGACTTAAAGGAAATAAAATTGAGAGTGTACCTTCACGTTTCAGGATTTAAAAATAAATTGTGTAATAAAACCAAATTAAGTAATTTCATGCTATCCTATAAAGCGTTTTCTTTATCTGACTTCAAGTGGGAAAACCATGATGCTTTGTGGAGAGGCAGGATAGTTAAGATTTGCTAAAGTGGAAGAAATAATTGAAGGAAATTAATGACCGTATAATCACTAGGTTATTTTACAACATCATGTATTCTGAACTGAGAAGAATTTTGAAATGCTTTCAGTTATTCTGAGACATAGGCCATGTAAGACAACCCTAGACAATTAGTAGGCTTAAGGTGTATTTGTTATTGGTCGATT
Source organism: Dryoscopus gambensis (assembly GCA_013389985.1). Lineage (NCBI taxonomy): Eukaryota > Metazoa > Chordata > Aves > Passeriformes > Malaconotidae > Dryoscopus > Dryoscopus gambensis. Next base: position 200,277 of record WEIT01005675.1, read on the forward strand.
AAAGTTGAACACAGGATCAGCAGTTTGCTCATAGAAAACTCAAGTTCCATTGCAGCATTCAGGGCTGGCTTGTGGTAAATCCCAAGATGGCAAACCTTGTCCTCCCCCTGGTGCTATACATATAGGAGTTAGGGTGATGAACTCTTTTTTGGCAATTTTCCTGCTTAAGTTGCATAGGAATATTTGTAGCCTGTGTTTCCTGCTTTTACCACCTCGTTCAACAAAGCACTCAAGTACCTGAACATTTTTAGAAGCTTCTGGAATATTATAACCAAATCCATCAAAACAATGTGATTAAAGGTACATAAGCATGTGCTAAAGTAACTTTCTGAAGACATGATGAGAAGGTGGATAAACCAACTTCTTCTGTTGAAACTGGTGTTTAAGGAACATTCACGAGGCAAAGAATATAAGAAAATTCATGTTCATCCCTGTAATTTATCCTCAGTACTAAATTCGGGAAACATAGAGAGTGATTAGGATAGCTACACAGATTTAAATTCTTTGTTATGGGTTCTATTTTTTTTCCAAACTTTCAATCTGTCATAGCTTCAAAGATATCTATCTTGTATCAAGAGCTTCTCCTTACTCCTCCAGGTCATCTGAAAAAAGAAAAAAAAGGAACCAAAAAACCCATCCAAACCCAAATAGACAAAAAACTCATCACCAAATCAGTGGTAAATAACTGAGACATTAAAATTACCAGGCCTATTGCTAATGTTCTAATAAAATATCTTCAAATAAAAGGAAATTACAAATGTTCAAAGATGCTTTCAGTGTTTTATGGCATAATAAATGCCTTATATGATCTCCTTAATGCCATTAGGTTTTTATGTCCAGGAGAAGAAGGAAAAGAAAGGACAAAATCTCTGAGCATGGCTTGTGTCAGAGCAAATGTACAAGAAAAGGGGACGCTGAGTGAGCAGCAGCAGTAGCAGCAGGTTTATTCATAAAGCAATGATTTCAGGCTTTGTCAGCAGTTAACATGGTTTGGAAATATTTCCTTTTTTCTTTTCATTTATTTATACCTTTCAAACTTACCTAACTTCCCTGTCTTCCAAGTCAGTAAAAACCTCCATGAATCACTACAAGCCANCCCTCCATGAATCACTACAAGCCATGGTACTTTCTGTTCCTTGCTATTCCATGCTTCAAGACTCTTCTCATGAAACCTCACAGGGTACCAGCCCTTATGGATGCCTCTTCCTAAGCAACCTCTTTTGGGAAGCAGCAGCAATCTCGTTTTAAACTCCAAGCTTTTCAAAAGCCCAAAATAGAACTTAACCAAGGTCTGAAATGTCATAAAGATTGGTTTAAAAAGAAATAGATTTAATTGCAA
>WEIT01005675.1:202054-265654 GCA_013389985.1 Dryoscopus gambensis
TCCATGTAGATACTTTTTGGGCTTTTAATTATGTGACCATGATAAATACTCCTGGCTCCAGATAGCCTGTACAGTGCTTGCCAAATTCCCATCTTCTCATCCAGCCAGCTCCTCAGTCTACTTGAAATACTTTGCAATGTACAATGAAGCTACACAATCCTGATTTGCGTCTCCCAAAGTACTGTTTGTAGAGAGACATGTTTGGCCTATGAACATATAGCCACATTTTTACCTTGTTCCAGGAGCAGCTTCTGTCTTTTAAACTCTAATTTTTTAGGAGTTCCAGAGAGCTCTAGAGATCATCTCATTGCAGAATATTTTGCTGGAAAATGACTATCAAGGAGCACTTTTCTGCAGGCCTCCTTTGCAGAGGATATACCGGTTATTAATGTTTCTATTGGTTTAGTGTTGGGTGATTTACTATGACAAATATGAAAACTGCCACATTTGTTATCAAAATGCATGTCAGTGTTGACACTGAAGTCTGTATTTTTTGGACTGCCCAACTAATGAAAGTGCCACCAGTCCTCTGTGGGTGATCTGCACAAACAGAAGTACTGATGCCTGATACTTGAGTCTTGTGGAACCAATAGAAATGGCTGTAGACACACCAGGTTCCTTCTAGTAGCTCTATATGTCAGTCCTTGAGAACTGCTACCAGCCAAGAAGCCCATTTCCCTTGCTCAGACTGTGGAGGTGAGTGCTCTTAGCATTTAAAGTCCTCAGTTCAACTCCTTACCATGGACTGGGCATAGTCTGTTACACCGTCTTTAGGGTGCTATCTGTGGGTACTGGTTGGGTACAAGGAACCTCAGAAAACAGCACCAGGGTTAAACTCTGAGCAGGAGCCATAAGCATGGAAGCTTTTCACTCAGCTCTTGCAATACGAATTTTATATGAATTGTTGCTTGAAATATTCTGTTTCGTGTCTGAGTACTTGCCGTGCTCCATGTTATTCCCCTCAAGTTAATAGTTATATCCTCAATGATTTTTACAAGGTGTAAACTGCAGGAAGATTTAATTCAGCCTGGGCAGAGAACGGAACAGCTTCAGTCCAAGACAAAAAATTAAGTGGAGAATTTGGGAACAAAAAGGAGCTCAGAAATGGCTGAAAATTTCAGGAAAATCTTTTTTGCTAGGTTTTTGGCTACTAACCCCTAAACATTAAAGCCTCCCCCAGCACAGGAACATATTTGTCACAGCTCTGATGTCCCTAAAAAAAGTGTACCACAGCCACCAATTGTGCTCTGAAACACTTCTCTCTTTGCTAAAATAGTATGGGATATTTTCCCACTTAAGCAGCTCTTCTCCAGAGGAGCATCAAATCCACCCTCTGATATCTACAGACCTGGACTAAGGAAACCCTGAGGAGTTAGTAACAAAACCAACTTTATTATGGTATCTAAAACCCAACAGCCAGGACACAAAGTTACTACAGGATCCTCTTTTTTAACACTTTGTCTATAAAGCAAAGCATTAAAATATTGTCTTCTTTTTTCCCTATGTTTGGGAGGATAGACTCATGGCTGATATCTTTAATTAGTAGTTGAGCACCTGAATGTCGCTGAATTCTCTCTGAAACACCTGCCTATGGCCATTTACGGTTGGAGTCAATGATCTTAATGGTCTTTTCCAAGCTGTATGATTCTATGATTCAGAATGAAGCTTTTTGCTTCAAGAAACAATGTGAAATGAGAACATGCTATGGTATTTCTCTAACAGCGTCTGCCTTTCTGGTACATATCTCCTTCTGAGTAGAAGTGGCAGGTACCGTTGGAAAAAATTCTTGTCTTTGGAAAAAATAAGGACATAAACAGTAAAAACACTAAAAAGTATTTCCCAATTCACAGATGAATGACTCTTTTCACATAGCTTTTCATCTTCTTGTGACAGATGGCCCAATTACCGGAACCAATTAATAAATTTTTAAACTCTATTAATGAGCCTCTTGTTCAGGGAGTTTCAAGTACATGCTTGGTATTACATATATTCTCATGGCATAGAAGGTGATTTCTAGAAAGAAAACCAATGAACAGACTTGGCCTAAAAAAGAAGTAGAAATATGAAGTACATATTAAAATTTATTTCTAAAGATCTAGCATTCTAAAAGCAAAAAGAAAAAAAAACTTCCTTCTTGAAGGTAAAATTTTATGGTTTTTATCTTTCTTCTTTCTTTGCTGCCAGAAAGTTGATAAAAAAAATCCATATTTTCTTAGATTTTTTTAAAAATCATAATTCTGAAATAATTTATTTTAAGGAACCACATCAAAGCATTCAATCTCATCAGAAATAAAACATTTATAGCAAAATAGCCCAAAGCTTGTTTTCTGAATGATATTTTTATGTATAAAACTACAATATATTAAAAAGACAATGAAGGGAAAAAAAAGGAAACAATAGTGGAAATAGAGGCAATAGGCAAATGTAGCCATGACTTTTTAAAGCCAAAATGTAAATGAAGCATGAAGGACATGGTCCATCAAAGGTGAAGGTATCACCTTTGATTTATATTTTAATTACTTGCACAATTTTAACAAAGAATGATAATTAAATTAACCAGGTAAAAAATTATATCAATTTATAGGTAGTTGATTTTTTGAGTAAATTTTTTGCTCACTAATGGAAACTATTATTAGTTGTAAACATGTAATTTAATCTGAAATTACAGGATGCTCTTATCTTGAGTTAGAAACACGTATTTATTTCTCTTTTATTTTTTGGGTTTGTTTTTGCTGTTTGGGTTGTGGGTCATTAATAAATTACAGACTGGCAGGCCTGGAAAAAAGAAAAGAAGAATGACTGACGAAAACTCCAGGAGTACTACCAAAACATTTAAAAAACATCTAAAAGTTGCCAATAACTTCCTCTGTATTTTTTCAGATCATAGGTGTTTATAATTGTTTTCCCAAGGGGAATACTTTGTTTTACATGTTATTATTATTTTTTTCCTGGATGCAGAAAACTAGACAAACTAAAGAGCTTCAATCAGGAGCACGACAAAGTGGTTCTCATTTACAATTTGTTTCATATTCTTCAGCAGGTTTTCCATGAGATGGAAGGGCAGTTCAGATCCTGTGGGTCTTCTACTGCTGCTGCGTCACAAGAAGTAGGACAAGATGGGGGAGATTAAGGGTGCTTAATTAATTCCAAAATATTCTATCTTAGGCTAAAATGATGATTTGGTCACAAATCTCTAAGTACTAAGTGGAGAGAGAAGTAAAATAATATGACATACAATCCAGAAAATAAAGGCATAACAACCTTCAGTGTAGGGAACTTGGAGGCAGAACAACTGAGATCAAAATTGCTCTACTTCAGATAGAAATTAATGCCCTGTGATGTGTCAACACTTCTGACACTTGCTTCCTCCAAGCTGGCTGATACCACACTCAGAGGGCAAAAACTCTTCAACCTTCCTGCTTCTCTTCTGATAATTGCTGGCTGTCGCTATGTGCACACAGTTTCTTTACAAATTGTAGTTTGACTCCTGTAGAAGTAATTTCATAGCACATAAGACAGCATTCCTGTAGCCGTAAGGGAACTAAGAGACAAGTTTTCTGGCTTATGAACTGCTAAGTACCTTTTTATTTTAAGCATACACAGGAACAGAGGATGGAGTTTGTTTATACATAGAGAGAAATCATCAAAATGTTGTGTTCTTCGCATCATGATCCATTAGGACACAGGAGGTTTACTACTCAGTTTACAGATTTTGCCTGCAAGTTACATTTTGAAGAGGTAGAGATCAAGAAACTGCACCAAATGTCCATCCTGCTGCCTTCCCCCTTCCCCCCGCCCCATTTCCTCCCACTAATTAGAGTTGCTTGCAGCAATTAAGCATCCTTGGAGGGCTTTTAGTGTTTCAGTCCTCTCTGTGCAGGTAGATGTCCTACTTTCTGGAAATCCATCCACTCCTTTCTAAATTCAAATCATGGAGGCACGCCTAATTGTTAAAATTTTCAGGTAGATTACTGAGCAAGGACAGAACACAGGTGCTACAGAAATGTATTGGGTGGAGTATTAGAGAGCTGCCAGCCTAAATTATCTTTCACACAGTTTACCCAAGAAGGTTAGGAGAGTACGAAAAACAGATGCCACAAACCAGAACAGAAAACAAAGTCATTCACAGAGCCAAAATTTAAAGCACATACTGACTTCTGAAAATCACAAGGGAATTGCGATGGAAAGCTGATATCCTTTGAGAAAGATTGTTTATAACTTCGCATGAGTTTTCAGCAGGCTGTTCTCATAACACACAGTACTGAAAGCCCTCTGATAAAACCCTAGTAGGATAAGTTTTGAGCCATCAGAGATTTATAACCATTCATGTTGTAAGTACTTTAAACAGGAATAATGAAGAAAAGGAATCAGAGAACTGATTACTCATCAGGTAAAATATTATGGTTTCAAAATAAGAAACTATCAAATACAAGTTTATTTTACAGATTTATTAGAAAGTTTTAGATTTATTATAATCTAAAAATTATGGTGGCATTAAAATCTAAATCTTAGCATTAATTTTGATGTTAAGTTGCTTTACTAATTTCTCTATTTTTTTCTCTATTTTTTAGTAAGTACTTTTACTTACTAAAATCTAAGTGGCAGCAGACAAAATACATAAAAAAGAATGCTTGTCTCTCACAATATACAAAAAAATTATTAATTACTTCAAATAATACATTTTCAGTCAGTACTGCAGACTTTGTTTTAAATTTAGATCCTCCATATTATTTGTTACTAAGTCCTGTAGCTATATTTCCCCGGCATTAAGATGAAGCTAAATAAAAATACAACATATACCAAGCAGTACAAGTTTTAGTGTATCAAGTTTGTGTTAATATTAAGATAAAAACTTTCACTGAAACTCTTGCAAGTGCATTGTAATGTGATATTCACTTCCCTTTAGCAATTTTTATTATGGACATCGTTGTGCCGTATTTACTACCTGCCACCATGTAGTTCCATACAATCCCACTTTGCCTTGACGCAAAAATGGGTGAAGTAATCTCTCAAATCCTCTTTAGACTTTTGTTTCTGTAAATTGCTTTTATGTTACTTGGGACAGAGACCTTATGGGAAAAGACCATAAGGATCTGTTCCAAAAATTGTACTCTGTGATACCACTGCACAAAACTCATTGTAAAGATACCATGGTATTATTTGCTAAAGGCATCCTACTACTTGTAAATTAAGAACTGTGAAAAGAAAGAAGTGGGCCAGGGATTGTTCCCTTTATGATATCACCAGTGTGAAACTCTGGGCTCATTTTAGCTGAGCCATGCTTGGCTCATTTTAGCTAAGCTATGCCTAGTTGTTGTGGAAGAAAATAAATATATTTGATGAAGTCTTTACTCTGGTAAAATCAAGTTTGTGGGTCTAGACAGCTGAGAGAATTGGGAAAAAGACCTGGAAGGTTTCCCTGTTACCCTGTTAACTAAAATGAGTCCCATGGTGACAGCAGCAAAAAAAAAAATCATGTCTTTGTTTCTCATTTGTGTCTGTGAAGTTAATTGGTAGTCCCAGTAAAAAGTCCATGGGGATATAATGGTATAAAAAAATAAAAATCATTGAACGTCTTGCAAGATAGTTGTTCTCCATATACATAAATTTGGGAGACAAATTTAATTTTGTTCATCAGAAAATACAATTATTTCACTCCTAATGCACAGTTGAAGGGTGACTAAAGCAGTTAGGGGCAGGGGTGTGAGAAGCAGCATCCCATCAGCAATGAGAATGACTGTGCTAACACAGTGATGCTGCTAACCATGTAAATCCATGCCAACAGCTGCTTAAACCTTGGGGGCACTTGCTGTGGAGGCCAGTGAGCATCTTGGACATCTGAGTAATGGCCAGTGTCACAGTGCTCAGTTATGCTCTTGGTCACCCCTGTGGTTTGAGGCATCTCTGGTGGTGCCAAAGAGGTCTGGCGGCTCTGAGCCAGAAGTTGCTTGTGGTGAGGTGAGACTCCAGCTTCACTGCTGGCACCTGGGCAGCACCATGACCCTCACCAAATGCAGAGGTCAGCGAGTGGCTGGAGGGGACTCTGAGGGAGGCAGAAGGCACTGTGGTGAAATGGATGGGAAGGCAACTCTAGACCTGTGTTTTCTGTAAGTCTCCCCTAGGATAACAAAGGAAAACTCTGAGGTATTTCAAAACTGCCACTTGTAGAGAGGCAATGCTGTTTTGTGTCATTGCTGCAGTGCTGGGCTGCCTGTGCTGCTGTGCCTAGAGCAGCTGCCTCCAGTGACCACCGGGAGCCTGAGCAGACTTTTAATATGACTGTTTTCTCTAGGAGTGGTGAAAAAAGCATAAAGTGTCACAATGTCCTGTTTATGGAGGAACATGCACAGATATGAAAATAAGTTATTGTTTGGGGATGTAAACAAATACATATGTATATTGACTATTTTGCTTTATTTTCCCCATCAGGGATGGAAATAAACAACTTTACAACAATAACAGACAAAACACAGCACCTGAGCACTGGGGTGATGTTCACTGAAATCAAAGTCATCAGCTTTTCAAGGCAGGAACAACTATACCTGCCACAGAGAAACACTAGTTCAGAGAGTGTTCCCACATAGTACACAATGCAGATAATAAGAGAGGTAATGAAAAACCTACAACCATTCTTGGCTTCCACAGAGCTTTTTAAAAATATGGAGAGGGAAAGAGTATGTTATAAGTGGATTTTTTCACCTTCCCTATTAATCTCTGTTCATGTTCTGTTCTATCTCTTATATATTTCCAAATTAGAAAAGAATAAAAACCACATGAAGCAATCAGTCTCCTCTGTTTTAGAGAGACCTGTCTCATTGTTTGTGTAGCATGGCAGCCTATTCTGTAAGTGATTTATATGATCATTCATCCTTTGAATAGAAAATGTTTTGAATTGGTTATTTTGGGTATCTCATTTGTCACCCATAGCTTTTGTCACAAAATTACTGGTAAGAAAAAATTGATAAAAAAATTACATTTTTATTCATGAACAAGCTTTGCATGGAAAAGAATCTTAGCTTCTTTACTCTTGGAATATAGTACTTGTCTTTAGCATTACTAAAGACAAGTGTGCTAAATAATGCTTTGTATCTAGTTCCCCTTTGTGACCTTTAGAAGTGTTTGTCTACACAGGCAGACAGCTAATTTGATCTGATATATTTAATTTCTAAAATTTTAACGCATGCCTTCTGGACCTCACCTAAAATCAAGACAATCTAATTGATAAGATATCCTTTCAAGAGTCCTTAAAGCAGAAGGGTGAGATGTTCATATATTTCAAATGGCTTTGAAGAAATATCTCCATTTTCTCAGAAAGGCCAAAACCCTTCTTCTAAGGACATAGTAACCCAAATCTAATTTGACTGCATATCCTTCTAATCATCTCTGCACTTGTATCTCAATATGGTAAAAGTGGTAATCTAGGTAATAGCTTTTATCTCTCCTACTCCTGGTAAATTACAGCAGCAACAGGCTCCACTAAGGCTTCATTTTATCTCTGAGAAACTGACTTCAGACAACTTTGTGAATTAACCTAGGGCTCCAAAGTCCAAGTCTATCATCCTGTTAAATTTTGCTGGCCACAAATTTTCTTTAAAACCAGGTGCAGCAAAATGAAAACCAGATGATTGAATCTTCCTGAACCCTAAAATCTATAGGTTTAAGGGAAAAAATGTGGAGGAAGGACAGCTTTGTGGATGAAGTTTGAAGACAGCTGAAATCCAACAAAAGCAACCCCTCAAAAAAAAAAAAAAAAAAAAAAAAAAAAAAAAAATCTGTGTGCTGTGTTACTATCTTCCGTTTCCATGGAAACCAAGGCTGGATTGGCAAAAATGGGTTAAGTGCTTTACAGTGACAGAGACTAATCACTGTTATTTTATAGCATTACTATTGCCAGTGGAAGGGAGGGATGTATTCTAAGGAGACATAGGTTTGCAATGAGTCTGCTTTTTGCTGAAACTATCAGATGGCAAAAGTATGTGATATGAGAAATTTTGATTACATATACAGGAAATCAATACAGACTATACATAAGTCATAAGAACCTGAGAAATACTGTATATGAGAAATCAGTTAATCCCACAGTCAATGACTAGCAAAATCCAACCATATAAGTACTTGACTTTTCAAAACACTGAGAAAACACTCAGTTACTTGGTAAATACAGAAAAATTATTTGTCTGTCTTCTTTTCCAGTGTGTGCCTTATTCTCAGGGGAAGTTACCTCAGAGAATTTTCAGCAACATCTTCAGCATGCATTGTTATCCTGAAAACAAGTTTTATTCCTTGTGGTTGAGAATCTAGACTGTTACGGGGTGGAAAAGTTCAGTATCAGTGTTAATTTTCCAGAGCTTTATTTATGGCTCTAAAACACTTTCAACACTTATTTTCCTTTGAACAAGTTGGACCAGAGGAAAAAAACAAATCTCATTTCCCTCAGAAACATTGCTTTCTGAAAACAACAACACCCTCAGATTTTAGGTGGGTGTTCACAAGTGTTTAGAAAAAACCAGTCACAATATCAGAACTGGCACTCATTAAACAGAAAGCAACGGGCTTGTCTTCTGGGAACACAACAAAATGCTAATTGTTCAAAACCCTATTATAAAGTGCTGATGACCATGCCAGAAATGTTTTATTTTTGGAGTCTTGTGGATATCGGGCCAAGTTGAAGATACTTAAGTCATGCTTTGCCAAGTAGCCTTTAGCATCCTGGAAAACAGGCCTTTTTTGTGAAATATTCCACATACAGAATGCCTGTACCTACATGACAACTTAGGTTCCTAAGGACAACCTTTAAGCCTCATCAGACTGTTTTTCAGCCCCTGTGCAACTCCACAGGTACCTAGAGGCCCTGAGGTTTGGTGTGCAAGCCCGGCCTGACAGGTGTTCCAAAGCCCTGTGCCGTGCCGTGCCGCTCTGGTCCTGGCTCACCCATGGGATTTAAGCTGGTATGAGGGAAGACAAACAGGGCAGGATGAATGGGGCCAGGTGAAGTTCAGGCATTTCTGCTTTAGCAAAAACCCCAGGGAGTGGCTGCTTAGGCTGACATTCAGAAGATCCCATCTGATTTATTATAAGTATCTGGAATGATGTATTTACCTGGGTTTTCCAAAAAATTAGGCTGCAGGATACTCCACAGTGAGGCTGCCTCTTTGAAGTTGTTTGCTAGACTTAAAAGTATTTAACTGCTGCTTGGGCTGGAGTGAGAAGAGCCTGTGCATTAAGAGGAATCATTTCCAGACTTGGGATCTCAGTTTCAGGTCACAGTGTCACCGGCTGGGCCTGGGAAATGGCCAGCCCTTCTGCCAGGCTCAAGGCAAAGGTTTCTCTGTGAATATGTATGAAATTGAGCAAAACAGCGACAAATATGAAGAGTCTGTGTCTTCTGCGGGGGCTTAGGGACACGTAAAATAAATTTTAGCTTTTCATTCAGTCTCGAGCCTAACAATCCTGGGGGAATCTTTAGAGCTTTACTTGAAAAAGCCGAAAGTAGAAAAAATCTGCTTTTCCTCAGTGTCAACTCTCAATTCATAATCCTGGAAACCTGAATGACTGAAGTACCCTTTCCATAATAAAATGAAAGGATATCTCAAAATACCACTTTGTCTTATATCTAACTTATTCTGCCTAATGAATGTGTTAGCAGTTAATTTACAAGATGCTCTCACTTGAATTATATTTCTACTTAAACAGAAAAGGTTTTTCACATCAACATTACTTGATTAAAATATTTTAAGTGGTGATACAAGAATAAAGATGTTCAGTGCTGGTATTAGAACTTGTAACTTTGGTAACTCACATATGAAGGCAATATTTTTTGCATAAATGAGAATATGAAGGTGAAAGAGGATAAAGCAAAGTTTTTAAAAACAAGAATTATTATGTTCAATAGGAAGCATAGGGTAGGCCTGCACAGCTGGGTGAACAGGGGTCAAAAGCTAGCCTGTTGAGAAGGATTTGAAGTGGGGAGGGCAACTTTGCACTTATCCCCTGTTTTAGTTCAGCACAAATGCAAAAAATAAAGTTATGTGGAGCAAAGGAGAGACATGATCAGGGATTTTTAGGGCAATGAAAGCATAAGAGAAAAGGAACAGTCTAATTACATGAAAAGCAAAGAGAGTTGAAAGAAAGAAAGTATTGCAATGCTGAACATTGAAGAAAAATGACAGGAGACTCTGGACTCCAAAATCACAGTTTTTGCAAATGACATTTGCTGTGGGAATGAGCAGAAGATATCAAAGTACAAGAAAATCAGCTGAAATAGTCTTATGGTATGCAGTCTAAATAAAGAAAAAGAAGGCAATAGTCATAAAAGTAGAGAAGAGCAAAATAAGTCAAAGGGAAAGCATTCAAGAAAGACATTGGGATTTTCTTTAGAGAATTTTTAGATGGTCTCTGAGAATAGAGCTATTAGCAAAAGGATGAAATCATCACTATAAAAGAGATGAGAAAATAGAGACCCTCTCAACTGGAACATGAAGATGAAGGACTTTTTCACTAGTCTGTACTTGGACTGAGGAGTGGAGTGGTAAATTATCTAAGCAAAACAGGTCAAACTGTTGAAGGAGCGTGATGCCACTTCCTCTGTGGCCCCAGACAGGTCCTGGTTTGCCCAGAGCAAGCAGCCCCCAGCAGCCAGACTGCTGTCTGGCTGTCACCCACTGTCTCTGAGCCCTCTGGCGTTCCGGTCTGATCAAGAATGTTGGTGAGGGGATACACACTAAACACCCGTGAACCAAAGTGCTACCCCCATGGAAGGCCCTGACTCAGCCATCACTGACCACCTCCTCCCAACAAAAAACTTTTCTCAGCTCACCACCTCCACAGCATCTCTCAGGCGCAAGCAAATGCAGTTGCCTTCATTTTTTCACTTCCAATGGCCCTCTCCCTTTGGATTTTCAAACACTTAGTGGATGATACCACTAATTATTCCTTCCTTTTCCCTTCCATCATGCTTTCAGTCCTTGCACCTCCAGTGAGCCACCTGTTTATACCACGCTGTCATCAATTCAGTGAGGTTGTCCTGATGTCACAAGCTATACAACAGTGGCTTTACTGGAAAATAAATTTCAAAAACTGCTTTAGCAGTGTGTCCTAGATGAAGTAAATTATATGAGGTTATTCCCACACATACAGTCCTGGGGTTTGAAAGAGTAAGCCCATTTCTATGCATTTCTGTCTGTTCAGTTGTATGCACAGTGGGACTCAGGTACACTCATTTATTGCTATGCAATTTTCACTTTTTAAATCCTTTGTATGTTGGATCATTAACTCAAGGTGAGACTTCCCTTCCAGTCATCTCCTTTAACCTCACTGCATAAACTGGCCTCCTGGGTAACAGCACTCATCGATGATGTGAACATTCCTGGTTTTAGGGCAGACTTCATATTGCCCTGCACCTGGGTAGTCATTTACGCTGGCACAATGTGAAATACACATATGGTTTCAAATTAAGCCTGGTGTAAATGAGAACACAGACTAATGGAGAATTAATGTGGCTTTTTTTGTCAAGTTTTTTGTTCCTTTGTCACCTCTGTGAGCAAGACTAGCAATAGCCAAAGAAAACCCCAACAAACCCAAAAAACCCCAAAACCAAACCAAAGCAAAACACCCCAAAACCTGAAGAAAACCCAATATTAACAGACAGAAAAAGGCCTGTAATCTATGGTATCTTTTTTTAGAGTCAGGATTACAAAAACACTTTCATCTGATGTTCTTTCACACTTGTAAAATTTATGTTAGGAATGTGGACTACAAGAACTCCCAAGACATACTTATAAACACAGGATACAGGAAAGTGGCTTGAGAGGTACCTTTATGCAAGTTAAAGTTTTTCAATAGCTCCATGACATTCAGGTTAGGCACTTATGGTTAACAGAACTTTCCAGGCGCTATCAAGTCAAGGTAATCCATACTGGCCTTTAAATGCACTGCAGACACTGCATAAATAAATAAATACATGAAAGTTTGTATTTGGTGGAAGGCTTATGACAACTGGCCCTGTGTCAGCTTGTTTGTTTATACACACAGAGGCCTCGCTCTAGCAGAGGAAAAAAGTGGCACTGTGCTCCAGATTAATACTTCCCAGGGCATCACATGCTGCCTTTCATGTGATAACACCCAGCATTATCCACAGCATCAGAGGGGATCCTTCCTTCCTTCCCCTGCTGGCACTGAGATCAGGGCTGCTTCCATTCATCACCAACTTCCACAGACCTATCCAACTTGCAAATGGAAATTTCACAGCTTTGTTGGGTTTTATTGTACAAAATGTGTAGATAAATTCCTTTTTAGAGATTAGGGGCCTGTATCTCAGCCAGGATACCTCAGCTCATTGACTTCAATAGAGCTTAGCTGATTGATGCTGGCTTTGGGACTTCCCCTGCCTGGTCAAACTTCATTCTGGTTGTTTCATCTGAATGAATGCAGACTGGAGGGAAGGGCTAGGAAGCATTTTAAGTACAAAAATGATGAAATTCTTCTGTATAAGATCCTGTGTGGACCAGCTTCCAAACTGACTGTTTACAGCTCCCAAAATCTGTGTCCCTCCAGGGAAATATCTTACTGCAATTTCTAAGTAAATTTTGTAGGAGAAGTTTCCTGAAGGTAGAAAAGCTAGGCTCAATGCTGCATTTCTCATTTTTAAAAATAGTTTAATGGGTATACCAATTACACAAATTTTATAGAAGAATTATTGTTTTGATGAAATAATTCTCACTAAAGACTGAACTCCCATGGTGCGAGATATCAATTACCACATCCTACTGCAATTATGGAGATGTTGAAATCTATTTTTTTTTTATCGTGAATGTAGAGAATGAAGTAAATTAGTGAAAAACTGGTTGTTGCCCATAGATACTAACTGAAGTCTAATAAATACTGTTAAAATGTGGATTGAATGGGTACTGCACGTTGACATTATGTGAAAAGTTCTTTTGGAGCTCTGTTTCACATAACATTCTGACTCACAAAGAGTAAAGAATCTTTTTACACTTAGTTAACCCAGAAGTATTGTTTTCATGGTTAACAATAAAAAAATGATTCAACAATTTAAACTACTTATCTCCACTGACTTTTGAGATGCTTCAACAATCGAGAAAAGTGGAAAATGTTGGTTCTTTGCCTCTTTTTTCTAACTGAATTTCTGCATCCTGAATTGAAAGAGAACAATGTATTATAAAGTGTCAGCTGTATCACCACAGTTAATTCTGGCACCCTCCTGTTAGTTATCATACTGGTACTTTATGACAAATCTCTAAACCTGTAGCAGTAGCTGACATTTTGAAAAGCCACTAGGTTTTTCTCTTGTCATTTAAAATTAGGAAGATCACAAAGGAAAATCCAAAGAAATGTCTAAAAGCAGTTATAGTCACATTGGTATCATGACTAACTGGTCTTTTGCAAAACCTGAATGATCCTCTGATAATACAACCAATTTCTGCTCTAAGTGTCCTGATATATTTTACTAATATTAGGATATTATGGAAGAGTAAATAAAAGGGAGATAGGTTGGGAGGTTTTTTTGCTATAAAATTAAATAAACCAAGAAATATTCCCTTTAAATATTTTGGGTTGTAGGAAGAGTATAGAGATGAAGGACAGTAGCATGGACATGGGCTGAGGAAGGCCGAGGCAAAGATGGAACTGAAGTTGGCAAGGGACACAAAGAATACCGGGAAGGGCTCCTACCAGTAGGTTAACCAGAAAGGGAAGGTCAAAGAAGGTGTATACCCTCCCCCTGATAAACAGTGCTGGAAAACTGGTAACTATGGAAGAGGAGAAGGCTGGGGTACTGAAGTTTTTGCTTCAGTCTTCAATGGCAACCTCTCTTCCCACACCTCTCAAATGGATGGACAGCAGGATGGTGACCGGGAGAGCAAAGTCCCTCCCACTGAAAGGGAAGATCAAGTTCATGACCACCTGAGGACCCTGAATGTACATAAATCTATGGGATCTGAGGAGAGGCATCCCAGAGTCCTGAAGGTATTGGCTGATGCAGTTGCCAAGCCTCTTGCCATGATAATTGAAAAATGGCATTTAGATGAAGTCCCAGGTGACTGGAAAGGAGGAAACATTGTACACATCTTTAAAACGGGGAGAGACGAGGACTATGTGAACTACCCACCTGTCAGCCTCACCTCTGGCTTCCAACCCAGGCCACTCTATGATTCTATCATTTTAGCTACAGTGCATTGGGTTTTGTTATTGCTTCATGACTATTTTATGCTCTGTCCCTTGTGTTGAATGTTAAAAATTTTGGAACAAAACCAGTACAAAAATGTTGTTAATGTTTGTCTCCAATTTTTCTTTTCGTGACTGAATACAATTTCTGTGGTGAATTTTTTTGACCAGATGGGTAACATTTAGTTGCAAAGCCACTGCATTTTCTTAAGGACAAGAATTCTTATCTGGTGTACTGTGAAAGATTCCTAGAATTTTGAGAAAAAGCCACACCTGAATGTAGCAAAATAACCCTTTTCCCCATATTCTCTAAATACCTGTTAAAAAGAAAAACCAGAATCCACCAAGCCTTCATGATTTTATGAATTTTGGTAAGGAAAACATCCTTTCAAAGCATTTTATTGGCTTAGGTATTTCTTCTACCACTACAGGAAAATTATTACTATTATTCTATATTGATTTGGATACAGAAGGGATTTCTGACATTTAAAAATATGTATTACAATTTGTTCAGTTATAACAAAGAATTCAAATTCTAAGAGAGTAAAGTAATATTATTAACTAATCATAATCTAAGAAAAAAAATTAGCTGTTGGGGTTTTTTTGGTTGGTTGGTTTGGGGGGTTTTTTTGGTTGGTTGGTTGATTGGTTGGTTGGTTGGTTTTTATGCTTTTCCTGACATTATTCCTCTAAATGATCTGCATGGTGAGATAAGAGATTGCAATTCTTTTGTAACTGTGCACCCAACAAGGGCAGGCTACAGCTGTGATGAAGGAGAGAAGTTCTGTGTTCTTCCTCATCCAGCAGTGCAAGTAGAGGTACTGAGATATGGGCGAGTGAGGGCAACTTCTGCTCCACGTGCCCTTTCCAGTAACAGTTCCAGGTTTCTACCATCATTTGTTTTTTCATAAACATTGAGCAGAGTGTTTGTCAAGCTAGAATGTAACCTGCGTTTTGCACCCCTGCAAAGAAAAAGGAAGGAATAGGAATTCTTGTTGGGAGTAGTTTTGGGGTGAGCTGACATAAGTAAGTGCTGTGAACCTGCTTATTTTTCCTTCTTTGTTCCACAGCAGAAGGAATGGGAAGATGAGGCCAGATCAATACACTAAATAGGACAGCTGAGTTAGGTAAGAAATATTGATATTTACTGTTCATTTGGGCCTGCAACATATGACTATGCCTTTCCTGAAGCCTGAAAAAATAGAGAGGGCCTCATGTTGTCTCTTGGGATTTCTGCAGAAATGAGGTAGTTTATACAGTCTTAAAGGTTAGAATCCTCTGAAATGTTCTGCCTATGTCCGGTAACACTGTCCTCCACAAACTGCTCTGGACACCTGGAAGGATTAGCCTGGAGAGGCTCTCCTGAGGGAAGTCTCTTTCTTTAAAAGGGTTTACAGTAATTGCACTGAGAATTTCCTCACCCATTCAGCATGTGTCAGGACTTAAGTATTTCCTTAGTGCAGGGCTCCTCTGTGTAAAGCAATTTCGCACACTGCTCATTCCTTAGAGTGAGGAATGGCAGACCTGACACCGGGGAAAAGTTTGGGGCATGGTTGGGACCAGCAATAATATTGTGAAAAAAAGGCACATCAAATATCATACAGCTGGAAAATTTTTTTTCTGGAAAAAGAACATAGGATGTTGCTTAAGAGACTAGGGAATTAAGACACCTCTGGATTAGGGGACAATAAGGGAGTTATAAGTTTGTGTACACATCTGGTTAAACATGCAAAAGCCCCTCTCTGGATATTACTTCAGCAGCTAACCTTCAAAAGATTTCTTTCCTTGTCTGGAGAAAGGAGGATAGGTAAATTTCTATTTCCTGTTGATTAAAATTGCCCCTAAAAATAAGCATTAATTATTGAATTTTTTTTTAACTGTGTTCACAAATATTTCCGTGCAATTAATGAAAGCATGTGAAAGGGAGACTTAAAGTATATAGAGTGATGTATAAATAGCAGTGATAGATATGTTTAAAATTTCTAGGTCTTAGGAGACTTATGTGGCCAAACTTTTCCTATTTTTAGAGGTTAACCCATAATTTCTATGAATGTTAATCACCTAAGATCTAAATCCTGGTCCCATGAAGTCAGTGGGAGTTTTGCCACCAAATTTAGTGGGAAGACGACTGAGCTGTGTAACTGTTATTTAATGCCACTGCATGTAGGAAAACTGAACACATTTGTTTTGATTGGAAACAACATTATATAATAATTCCCCAAAATTCTGAGGTTATGGTAGGAAATATAGTTCTTGGGGGAAAAAGTTACTCCAAAAGATGTCATTTGCAATATATCACAATGTCAATGTTCATTCTAGTTAATGTGAAAGGAAAGTGTCTGAAATAATTTAAGGTGCAAAGAATAGCACTTAATGAACGGGAACTTAAACATAACATTATGATATGCCAACAGGCTTATGTAAAAAAAAAAAGGGTTTGCCAGGGAGTTGTTCACATTAGGCTACATCATGTCATGGGTAATGCCCAAAATGAAGACTATGGTGAAAAGTACCCAAAACACTGAGCCTTGGAGGAGAGCTTGTTCTCACTGTACACAGTAGGAGCAGGAAGAAATTTGTGGCACTTAAATTCAGTGGTGAAGCATCCTTTTATCTTACAATGCACAGGTTTTCATTCCTTTCACCAGTGTATGATGATGGCAGAGTAGAGTCTACCAGTTCTTCACTGCAACTCACCTGGATGGTCCAGGGGGATACCTTACTCTCATTCTGGAACAGGCTCTGTGACCTCCTCACAACACCTGGAGATGTCTTTCCCTCTCCTAGTTTCTAATACAGATAGAAAATGCAAAAATGCCACTTAGAGCAAGCTTTTACCTTGAATATCCTCAAGGCAAGCACACATCATTATGCACAGTATGTAAAAAAATTCCACAAAGAGAAATCTGAAACCACTCAAAAATCTGTACGAAGCAGGTACTTGTTATAAAGCAGTATGCACTACGCCTTTGACTAAAGTTGAAAAAATTTATTTAAAACTGGAACAACTGTGCAGTGGTACAATTGTAAAATTTCTCTTTGTGTCCAGAGATAAGTATCTGAATGACAGCTATCAAATGTTCAAGAGTTCTAAATCAGACATAATAATACTGTGCCTACTCGTGTGATGAAAATTGCTGTTGGGAGCCTGATAAATCTCAGTAGATGTTATCCAGCGTAATAACCTTGACCAGTTGACTTCTTTCTAACATAGTGCATTCATATTTAGATATGGTATATCCAGGATATTATTTGGACTATATTCCTTCACATGCTGGGAAATAAAAGCACAGCCTTCTCATATACTCTTTATCTCTCAAGAGCTTCATTTTCGAAACAGAACTGATTGCTACAAGCATCTAAGCCTCTCCTCTCTTCTTTTTTCTGGCTGTTTCAGACGTAAGGCCAGTTTCCCACCAACTCACAACATGGTTTTTGTTACACACATGGGAGAGGTATTTTGCACACACATGAACAGCAATCGTGGTACTTTTCCCAGTTTGAGGTACGGTGCAGTTCAAACAGCACGGATGCTGAGCTGGAGTTCTGACAGAAGATGGAGCCCTACGTGCCACCCTTTAATGAAACTGCAGTACGTATGTGTGCGAAACACCCCATTTATAATATATGTTGAGGAATACATTCAGTGCAGGTGGCTCGGTGTGCAAGCTGCAGTGCAAGCTGCAGATTGAGCTCTGGGTGGCAGAAGCCCCAGGCAAGAGGCCAGGAACTGCCAACCCTTTACACAGCAAAGGGCTTGGGGACCTGTGGCACGGCCAGGTGACCAGACACAGAGATACAGCAGAAGCCAGTGACCCCCAGGGTGGTGTAGCCGCAAAGGGGCTTCGGTCCTACGGGTGGTGTGAGTGTGACTGTCAGACTGGCTCCTGGATGGTCAGACAAGGAAGTTTCCTTAACATATACCTCCTCTGCTCATCTGAAAGGGCTTTATTCAGAAAAGGAATAAGAAAGATGCATGTGGGGTGACTGGTGACTAAAGAATGGGCCATAAGGCAAATACTGATCAGTCTTGTCTTCCTTGCCCACACTTGAGGATAGCTGCCATCACACAGTCGGTGTTTACTATGGCTGTAAGTGGGATCCTGGACAATCCAGCCTTGGGCATCCTGTCCTGCTACTGCTGACAGCTGTTCAGTAAGGGCTGTCCAGGAAGGAGAAGGTTTTAAAGACTTTTTTACTTCCAAGGTGTTCCCATTCTTTCCTTTTAGGCCAGACAGGCTTATCTTCAGTAGCCAGTAGTCTTGGCAGGAAAAAATGAATACTTGTATTCACATATGAATACTTTCATTTGCACATGAATATCAGTATCACTGTGAGGGGCAGGACTCTACAATACCAATGATATCCAACATTTTCTTGCATGAATAATAACAGAGAGATGATCAAGACAGAGAAATGATCGTGCCAAACTGAAACACAAGGAAGTACATACTGAAGCATTTGTGAGCAAACTGCTCCTTTCCTTATATAGCCCAGCTGCACAGTATTTTCTGTCATGCATTTACTATTTATAAACCTTTGTAGAGAATTCCAGTTCGTGGTATATTGACTCCTATGTAGTCTGAGTAATAATTTATAACAGCATAAAGACTGACTGTATTTTAAGAAAGAGGCAAAGAGCCAGAATAAAGGTTGAGGCTTCAGCCTGACTTCAGCGTTTCATGACATTTGATAACTTGATTTATCAACCTTAATGTTACATTAACATAAACACATAATTTCCTAGGAACTTCACATCAAATTTAAGGAAAAAGAAAAAAAAGAAATTAAGAAGGTCTGAGTGTAAAATTATTCTTTCCTCTGTATCTTGCATTGCTTCCACAAAGAAAGCCAGACTGTGCTTTGTAGCTCTATTGTCCTATGAGCCTGGAAGGAAGAAAAGATTCTCTGTTCAGCAAAAGGCAGTTGTCGCTCAGAAGAACATAATTCTTTTCTCCTCAATGCAATGTGACATCTGCAAGGGATGAAGGAAAGAGTAATCTCTGGTTGCTATCCATGCTCTAACCAGTTAATCAGAGGAGGTGGACAGGCACTTAGCAGCAAGGATTTTAAGTGTGGTGTGTGGCAGGCTTTGGTGTTGGAAGGTGTATGTGAACTTCCTCAGTCACTGTGGTGACAACTCCTTAACTATGGTGGTGTTAGCGTTTGGAAAACATATAACCACACAAAGCAATTATATGCCGGTGCTTTACTGGAACGCGCGGGGGCACAGGGGCAGCAGAAAGCCCAAATCAGGTGCCCGCCGGATACACGGAAGCTTGCGATTTTATATCTTCACGTTATGCATATTGATGATATATGTTAATTAACACACTCCCTTTAACTACTAAGTCCCTCACCATAGTTACTATCACAAGATCACACGAAATCATACCTATTTTCTCCTCTTGATGTATTACTCGGACCCCCTTCATACTTGATTCGTTTTAGACAATTGCACCCGGATTTGAGTCGCACTCGATTTGGTTGAGACAATCACATAATGCTGGCCATAGCAAGTTAACATTCTGTCCTAACGTTCTGCTCTCAGGCTATACCTTTTCTAACTGCCACCTCCCTCCTTGATTACCCGTTTACAATATGAAAATCATTTTGACCTTATACTATCAGTGGTAACTGTGCATTATTTACTCTTACAACTACTGTGGTTTCTAATACAGGGAAAAAGTTTACATTCAAACGTAGATTCATGGATGTTGTAACTGTCTGTGATTTTCCTTTGATTTTACCACATTCTTTGAGAAGAAAACAAAATCACTGAACACACACAAACAAAATTAAAAAAAAATCCATGTTTTATTCTGAGATTTCCTAGGGTTTGATTTCTCACCTCAAATTACCTTCTTTAAAAGTTTACTTTGACTGTATTTAATAATTAATAATAATAATATTAATAATAATAATATTAATAATAATATTAATAATAATAATAATAAATTGGTTAAATATCAGACAGGTATAGTTTCCTCCACAATTAATTAATCATGTAAGCATGTTTTCTGGGCTACTGCTTTCCTTTAGAAGAAATGGAACATTTTAATCTCTCAGATTAATAGGATTGCAGGAGGTTAAACAGGCCACAGGAGGCCCAGTTCAAATTTCAGCTAGTAAAACTAAGCTGAAAAAACCTTGCCAACGTTTGTGCCAGAATAATCCACTTAACTGCTAGTTACTTCACAGCCACTTCTTGCCTACTTCCTATTGATTCACTGAGTGTTTGAATTTTCCCCTCTCCTTTCCTGTAGTTATGTTACTGGAGATTGAATGCTCTGAAGAAGGGAAGCCATGAATTTTTGGTAAATACTCAGGTCCCTGCCTAGACACTCTTCAAGGTAAATCTGTCTACTCTACATTTGCTTTATGAAATTTGGCTTATGTATAGCATATTTTATTATATGCTGGACTTCTTAATAATGGTTCAGAGGGGAACTTCATCACATTTTAGGCTAGATACAGTCTTACAAACCAGAAAATATATAAAAGGACAAAGATACTGCATTTCTATTTTATCATTTATCTATTTTATCCCTTTTTTCTCTTTCAAAATATTTTTAGCCAACTTGTCCATAGCAGTACTAGGCACTAATTATAAATATGACATGCTTTGCCAGTTGCAAGAAAAACCCTCTACAAATCCTCCTGACCTCTACAGTGGTAGACTGAGGCCAGCTAGGCAACACTTCTGTCTGCGGCAAGCCAAGGTGGCCAAGAAGGTCTGCTGCAGTTCTTTTGGTTTGGAAATGGCTGGCTTTGATTTACATCTGCACAACCTCAGGTCAAAGTCAATATGCTACTGTGAGCTCAAAAAACTGATTAGCCCCCTGTCCAATTTGCCACAGTCAAGGTAGACCACCTGTAAGGGCAAGAACTGGTTTAGTTTTAGGGAAATAGCATTGATTAACCTACCAGTGCTGCTGGAGATTGAAAATGTGTGTATATTACTTGTTAGCTTCCTTTGGGGGTTCAAATCATTCTTTTCCAGTAGATTGACACAGAAAGTGTCTTTAGGAGTCTTTAAAATGCCGGAGGGACAGCATTGCAATTACATTCTGGAATATATCTACACTGTACCTCCTTTAGTAATTGCTTCCTTAATTTCTGCCAGCATTCTCCAAAAATGTTTCTTACCTTGTCCACACCAACTATACAAAATTTTCCAAAATGCTGCACTAATTCTGGTGAAATATTAAATATTTTTTTTACTTTCTACTGAGGAAGGAAGTTCCTCACATGAGACATATTCTCAACAACATGGATAACCAGAGAAAATAGATGTTATTTCCATTGTATAGAGTAACCCGTGGTGTTATTCTCTCATTTGTTATAATGCAGCTGCTTCCCGATCTATAACCTCTTTACCTACTGTCTTCTGCTTTACCACGTTGAGAAAATATTGCAACAGCTTCAGCAAAACATCACAGGCTGGCCCTCACTTCTGTTTTCACTGAGCACTGCTACAGGGTCTTTGTGAGGTGTGTGCTGAACTCTGCAAGAGGAAGTGACAGGGGTATAGAAATACAGTTCCCAGTGCTGCAGATGCTGGGCCTGACATAATAGAAGGGTTAAAAATTATAGTGGCTTCATTTCAAGTCCAAATGGTTTTATCACAAAATTCTTTTCAGGAATTGAAGGAACTGAGGCAAAAAGATTTTGGTAGAATGGTTACCAAGAATGCAAAGCAGTGTAAAGGACTGACTACACTTACTTATTAAGCCTATATAATTATTTTAGACTTTGCCTGTCTTCTGCTATAGTGGCTTCCTCCTTTCAAGATCAGCTATCACACATTCTGCTCCTTGTTAAACTGTATTTTCACATCCATTTTATAACAAATAGGACAGAAACTTCCTTTCTGGAAATGAGAACTAAAATTCAGCGTCATGGAAGTACAAAAGGCAATTGCATTATCAAGGGATTCCTATGAACTCTTGCTACCCATTTTGGGATGTGTGGCACCTCCAAGTGACCGTCTCTTAATATAGCTAGTAGGAAACTATGACCTTCTTAAACTTCCTCTACCCTTGCATGCAGAAAAGCTATTAACTTGTACAGAAAGCAAGTATTTATAGCCACAGTTGAGGATTCTAACACAGGCTTGTTATTTCAGAGATGAATTAAACTACTTGATTTTGAACGGAAAGCAGCAGTATTATGCAATGCTTATTAGCTTTCAAATTTGTGTTGGAAAGGAATTAATGAGAGCTATCCCCCTTTTCCATGCTCTGACTTATTCTAGCATCGGTGTCTCTGGAATTAGCTGTAAATATGTCCTTGGCAGCTATGCAAACAAAGCTTGCTCCTGCAACCTAAATCGTATGAGTTGCTGAGCGCTGCTGGAGAGAGGCAGAACACCTTCTGCTGCCATTGTCTTCAGCACAAATTGACAATGACACATCACCCCTTGCATAGCTCACTGGGCTGCAGGGCTGGCATTATAATGAATTCACAGGGTTTTTTACATGCCTTTTTCCAGACCATGGATAAGAAAAATATGCTAAAATTTGGTGAGAGGGGGAAAAAAAAGTGACAGCAATATCACAGGTTAAATCCGGAGCTTGTGTGAATCAGCACAGCATGGCTGATTCCAGTGATGCTGTATCAATCTATCCCTGCTGAGGTTCTGCTTTAAAAATTTTAATGGCTATCAATTCAGAAGAAATGCTTCGGATATATTGCTAAATAATGGCTTAGATGCCACAGCAAGAAACAATATCATGCCACTTATTACTCAATTTTAAAACAATATAAGCCATGTGTGAGAAATTAAATCTGTCACCCTGGGAAAGAGTTCAGGCTGTCAAAATGGTAATAGAAATGAAATTCAATTACCTACTTTCTATGTTACCCATGGTAATTCCCCAGAAAATACTAAGGGAAATTGAAGAGGAGATTATCTTGTAAAGTGTTTCTATAATATAATTATTATTTTAATTATTATAAGAAAAATCAATACAATTCTGCAGAAAACCAGATGAATGTTATATGAACTGCAACTGTTTGTCAGGCTAAGATTAACTGCCATTGACCATGATCATCACACTGCGATGGCAGCCAGGGGCTCACTTCTGTAGATTTTCCTCACGCTCAGCCTTTCTGTGGCAATAGTCTGGGAGGGATGAGATTGATGTTGAGCTTCCAGTATCTCAGAAGAAGGAAGCCACCAGGAAAGTAACTGTAGGCCCTTTATCATTCATCTCTGCACTCTCTCCTTGTTGGATGTGGTTCAGCTTCACCCTAAGGGTCAGGATCCCTTGGGTGGCAAACACTCATTGAAGGGCCAGTGTCTGCTGGACTAGGTAGGAGTCGGCCTACATTTTCCTGTACAACTTTTCCAGCTGTGAGGAGTAGAGCTCAAAGACTATCCAGGCCCAGTGTCACTATGCCATGAGGAGTAGACTAATGCAGCAGGAGGTACCCTGAGATCCCATTTCATTGTGCAGCTTGAGAGTGAGCCATAACCTGTAGGCTAACACTGCAACCAGAGGTCATGAAGACCCAGACCTCAATGCATTTGCTAATCAAAGAGATACTGCATAAGGGGAAAGAGGGGCTCAATATAATACACAGAATGAAGAGCCAGCTGGGATTTAGGCTCCTTTTTGGATTTAGTCCTAAACTAATGCATACATAGTGTGTGCGTAAAAAGTGCATAAAACTGCACTTACTCTACAAAGAAATTTGAATTCCTCAAGGCAGAAATTTTTAAGTGATGATGGTGTCAGGTGTCTGTGTTAGGGATGAGTTCATATTTTTTTCCAGGTCAAGTTTGTACAAGAGGAAAAAAAAGACAAGACAATCAAAAGGAAAAATAAGATCAAAAAGAGGCTGTTACATGCTGGTGCTCTCAAAGACTGGTTTTTCCTATCCTATCATAATTGTATAAGCAAGACCCAGCACAGAAAACTGATTATATTTTACATGTCAAGAAAAATATCAAGAACAATGAATGTTTCACTAAGTGTGGGATGAAACAGTATGGTGAGAGTTCATGTTTACGTATTCCCAATCTCCTTAATCCACTTCAAGGTCTGTTACCTTTCCAGATTCTTAAAGGAAACAAATTGGATGTTGTGGCAGAGATTTTAGGAGTAGGTTGTGATTTGTGTGTGCAGTTCACACAGTGGAGAAGCAATGTTGGTGGGTAGAGCAGAGCAGTGCAGAGCAGTGCAGAGCAGTGCAGAGGGAGGCCGAGTAGCTCAAGTGCATGAGCCCAGTTTGCCTTTGCACTACAGACTGCAGAGCCCCTGACCTCTAAGTGAGCCTGTGCTGAGATCCGTAGTGCTTGACATGACTCTTTCTGATACTTGAGCTAAACTGTTTACAGCTTGCTTGCTAATTTCTCTACTCCTCTGAAGCCTCTAGCACAGAGATGCACTGATTATTAATGGCCTTTTTGTCAGCATCAAGAGGCCTTGGTGGTACTCAGAATAAAAGGATGGTGTTCAGGGAACCTGAGTCCTCATCAAACCTAATTATGAATTACAGGGGGAGTTTATACCATGACATGAAGTCGGACCCATTCTGAACAGGCCAGTCTCAGTAGCAGAAGCAGTCAAGCCACAGCACAGGGTCTTAGCAGACTAGCCTCACAGACTGGCGGTGCTTATAAACCTGAGCATGATTCTGACAAGGCTGATTTTGGGTTCACAGTATTTCTGTGTGTGTAGATGTATTGTTAGCCTAGGGCTAGCTTGGGGCAATCCACACGAGACTGCACTGCACTAGGCAAGTGCTTCCTCTTTCTCAGTATCTTCTGATACTTCTCTATATCCCAGTCACTTCATGGAGGCTCTGAAAAGGGTTTAATTTTATCTTCTTTTGGCTCTTTCTCTGAGCACATTTTGCATTTCCTAATTATTTGGTCACATGAGAACTTAGAGCATAAGCACCACTGGGAGCTGAGTTAGAGTGGCCAGTCAGGATAAGGAAAGTTGCATGTTAATAATATTGCTATGAAGAAATATTTATGCAGAGCTAGATCATGCCCTCAAGGGCACGACTTGTCTTCGGAAAAGTTTTCATGGCATCAATTGCATGTACTCTTACTTGGCATGCACAGGGGCACGGAAATTGTTACAAAAGCTGCTGCATCATGCCTCTGGCTGAACCCTCGTCAACCACCATGGCTTCCCAGAAGAGCAATTAGGTGCGGTGCTTGTGTTCCCCCAAACATCTTGGCTATGAGTCTGCCTGACCCATGTGCCACAGAGGAAAGGCCCTTATTCCTTCCCCTTGTGCTGTGGCCGTGGAGACAAGCCGGTGGGTAACCAGTCCTGTTGTGATCAGTCAAACAGTTGTGTTATGCTGAGAAGGTCCAGAAGAAAGAACAAAGTATAGTAATTTCCATTCCAGCAAGAGAAGGAAACTCAAGATCTTACTGCTCTGTATCACTTTGTGTAGCTAAAGCTGTGGGGCTGTAACACCCTCGTTGTTTAAGCCCTCATAGAAATGAAGTATTTTCAGAACAGGAGAAAAACAACCAAGTAAATCTAAGGTAAATCCTCACAGCTGAGATGTGGCCCACACAATACAGGAAACATGCTTTTAGCTGGGCTATTGAAAATGTCTTTGTTTGTTTTATATTTTGAAAAATAATAATGGCAAGGCTCTTTAAAGACATTAGGGAAGGTTTTAGGTGTGGCCAAGGAACCTGCTCTTTTTAAAGCAAGAATCAGAAGTACTGAAGATTGATTCTATTTTCTTAATATAAAGTTTATGCAGCTTTGAGTCCTCAGCTCCAAGTGAACAAAAAATGCTGAAAGACAGTTACTTAATGGAGTATCGTAAAGGAACAGAAATGGAGAATTACATTAATTGGAAGTTAAGTAAGTCAAAGTTCATATTCTAGTTTATATTTCAATGTTGAATTTCACATAGAAGTTTAATTAATTTCATTTTTCTGCTTTTCTTATGGCCTTGGAAGGTCCTTGGAACTAGACAAATTTAAATTAGATTTTAAAAGATTTTCATTTTAGAAATTCTCCAATATGACAGATTTAGGGGATATTATGCCTTGTATGTGCTTTTTATAGTTATATCTGTTTTATTTGGTTTTGATCATGTTTATGTAAATTTTCCAGTTTATAATTGTATTTATTAGATCCCTACTCCTCAGTTACTATTATGGGGGTGTTATATGACTCCCTTTTAAGAGCATTTTCAAGTAGAGATTTTACTTATATGTTTTTACAAGACATAACTACAATGTGGTAACTGCCAGGACACTGCAGCCTGTGCCACGCAGGCAGCCTTCTATGAATTCAGAACAATCAACTTTGCATCTTACACCTGCGAACAACAAAAAGTGCCAGCAGAGTGGCATCACAGCCTATCTTGATAGTATATTCCAAGCAAGAAAATCAACAACATGTTTCTATTTTGTAAGTCCTTTGTCAGCCCACTACTGAATGTTTTCAACTCTGCTTTCTGGTGTAGATGCAAATTTGCCAGGTGATAGCATGCCCATCAGAATACACGAAAGAAAACAAGACAGAGAGCATAAAAAACGCTATAGGAGGTTAAGGACCTGTATTAGCATGGCCATTTTCTTTGTTAGCAATAGTACAACCCACCTTTTCATTAACACTCTTTATCCCTATAGCTAGAGGAGATTTTCCCATCTGATTTTGTTCTTTGCAAGTATTGCTGGATGGGTCTTTGAGCAACCTTGTCTAGTGGAAGGTGTCCCAGTCCATGGCAGGAAGGTTGGAACTGGATGATCTTTAAGGTCCCTTCCAATTCTATGAATACTGTATTTAGTTATTAATGGAAAAATACATACTCATTCAAGAGCAATTCAAGAAGTGCATGACTTCCAACAGGAAGAAATTATTAAAGTAAATTCCAGAAATCTCAGCATATGAGAGACACATGGACAGAAAAGACAGAAGGTGAAAATTGATAAAGAAGAATTTCAGGGAGGACACTATATTCAAAGACCTTAATGGACTTGGTGGAGGAAGATAGATAGATTTTGAAGGCCAAGACCAGAGAAAATACTTCAGAACTAGTAGACAGCCATGATCAAAGGCATGATTTTGGGAGTGGGAAAATACATCATTAATTCTTTACAAAATCCTGTCTTGCAATAAAAGCAAAATATCCTGCTAAAATGCCAACATTTTGTTGCTTAATTATTCTGCCAATTCTAAAAGGTAAGGCTAGCACTGAAATTCCTATCAGTCAGAGATTTGCAATGCATACAGTAAAAAAGAAAAAGAAGGAAAAAAATGGAAGTTAAATCTGTAAGCAAGCTTTGCCATCTGTAACCCAGCCAGAGTTTCTACCCTATTGCTTGTCATTGAGCAAATCTGTACATGCAGTGAAAATGCAACTAGGGCTTTACTGTAATTTATTGAAGATATTTTTGTGCTATGTACAGGGATACAGATTTACAAAGATTTGTCAACATTGAAGTTATATTTCAGATTACTGCTAAATGAGTTGATATTTTACCACAGAAATATGCTTGCAAGCAGAAATAGTTCATTTGGATACCCTCTTTTGTTTCAATTTATTAATGAAAACCTGTTTATTTCTTTATTCACATTTGGAAGCAGCAGGTGAAATAACTCACAATGAGTAATTTATTTAATGAATTTTGCCAGTCTTTTCTGTGCTGCCTGTGATTTGCCACAAATACATGAATTCTAAAAAGCACTCATGATTTGAAACTATTAGCATATTTCAACAGATTATATAAATAATTTTTGCCACGTGTATCAGAAAAAAATATCATTATGGGTTACAACTGGCATCTGTAAACAGGAGTGAATTAAAATGTATTAGATAAATTTTTTTAATACTTGCAAGTTTTTTCTTAGTGAGTATATCATGATTAGTCTGTAGTGAAATATATTAAATGCAGTCCATCTAACCTGAAATTAGCTCATGTACTTCTCCAAGGATGTGACTATCATGGAGCCAATGCCAACAAAAGCCAACAGCCCAAGTGTCCACAGAGAGGTCTGGGCAAGATTTCTGAACTTTATTACCTTGCCCTTGGCAGTCAGACTAGCCAGGGCATGGCTAGTTCAGACAAACAAGCTATACCCTTTGTCTGCACCAGTTCACATAAAGTCACTCTGGGCTAAATTCGAGCTCCAACAACAAGGATGAAATGCCCTGATGTGCTCTGTCCCAGAAGGAGCCCTGGGTCAAAGACAAAGCTTGCTTTTTGCACTGGACTTATCTCTTAGGAATAGTGAACTACTACTGAAAATCATAAGCCTTCTTAGAAAGAAATAAAGAAGTGCAGGGAATATTTTTGTTGTTAAAACTGCTATTTACTCTTACACAGCCTGGCAAAAGCAGGGTAATGCAGGGTAATGCAGCATCGGGAATATCCCTGAGGGAAGTAATCTGAAGAGCCACTTCCTCGAGCATATTCTCTACACCTCTTGTTTAACTACTTCACACACTGATTTTCCAGTCATCATAGCCACATTAGTCAATAAATTAAAACACTGACAGCATAAAAGAATTTTATCAAGTTTGCACAGACAGTTATTAGCATATTTACCATGGCCAATTGTTTCACTTGATTTATTTCTAAGTCAGAAACAGCTTCAGCAAATACATCAGCATTCCACCTCAACAAAAAAAGTATTTATTTCCTTCTTAGCAAAAAAATCAAGTTGATAATACTCTGAATAATACATTATCTATATCCATCCATCCATTCACCCAGAACTCAATTCTCTTAGGCTGAGCAATGTTTTAGGTTTAAATTTCTCTGTTTGCATTTCTCTAAGGGTAAAAAAGATCTTTACAAAACACTGAATAAAAAGGGCTTTTTTTCATCCAGTATTGGGAAGGGATTTCTCATTCCCTAAAGTACGCAAATTTGTATATATTAATTTACCACTTAGATCTGTGTCCCTTAAGCTCCTGTCTTCTTGCAGTTACTCCAGCACCTATTTCAGTATTAATCCTACCACTTGCATTTTGCCCTCTAGGCCTCCTACTGCTTTGCTTTTACAACACTTCATATTTTTCATACTCACATTCAGAATTTCTACTGCCCTTCAGTGCATTCAAGGCTTTGGGTTTCATTTCACTAATGGGCCCTTTTTGAGAGGGCAATATTATTCAACTTTTAGCTTTGTCTATTGTAGGGACATATGGCACACTATTTCTCACCCTTGTAAGTATATGCAATGAAGGGGCTTTTTCGTTTTTTTTTTTTAAATGAACAGTTTACTGGGATTTTTGGTCTCCCATTGCTTTAGAGATTACACTTGATCCCTGAAAAGAAAATGCAGCAATCTGTGTAACAGCTTGTGAAATCTTGATTTTCATCTAGGAAAATCAGCAGATGAAAATAAAAGTGAGGTGTGGGAAGGAAAAAAATTACAAGCCATGGGGCAGTCAAGACCTTGAGGAAAAAATTAGTGGGCAAACAGGAGAAGTGAAAATGAAGGGGATAAAAGAGAGCAGCCTGAAGCAAAAAAAGGAACCTGAATTGAACCTACCGGCAAGGTGAGATAGTCGCTTTATCAGAAACTATCGCTGGTCGTCTGACTACCTTCAACATATTCTCCATTGTGCAAACAGATTGCTCCTCCATTAGAAA
The DNA here is from genome assembly GCA_013389985.1 of Dryoscopus gambensis. NCBI lineage: Eukaryota > Metazoa > Chordata > Aves > Passeriformes > Malaconotidae > Dryoscopus > Dryoscopus gambensis. The sequence goes on from WEIT01005675.1 coordinate 231,831, forward strand.
CACATGGAACTACAGTTCTTGTTCAGACTGGGAATACCCCTTGTGTTCACAGAGACTTTCTCCATGGTGGTTGAAACTAAGGGCATGCACAATAGCTTTGAGGCCTGAATTCTGAAAGGAGCAACCATCTGTTTATATGCAGGTAAGCTCGAAAACTTAGAACATAGCTATTACCTACTATTAATTTCTATAGCTATTAGTTACACAGAGACAGTCAGTACTGCTCAAATGCTTGAACTCCTCACACAACTGCAAGAGGGATTCCTCACAGTTGCCAAAGAAGGCTGCAGTGCCGATAAATACATGTAAAGACACAGCTATTATTTTCTATATTTTCCCAGCTTTTTATTCATGGGAGTCTGGCTTTTCCTTATGTTTCATGCGTTTACACTGTTCTTTGGATAGCAAAAGTGTATGTGGGTGGCAGAGACAGCTTCAAGATGGCCTTCTCTGTCCAGACCATGTGAGGGACAGTATGTCCTGCTAAGGTGGCTGTCTGTAGCATGGGTAGGTGGTGAGTTTAGGCTTGGGAACACGCTTGGAACAGTCAGGCAGAAGAGGCAAAGCCAGAAAAGTCACTCAACTTGCCCAGTCATGGGGCAGCTGCAGATGAAGAAGGAATAGAGCTGAGTTCTTCCAGGATATCCAGACTCTGTTACTCTTGAATTATCCTTCCTTAGTGCAACAGGAGTAGCACCAGGGTGTAAGACTCAGAGAGCAAAAGAGAGAAGGCATTCAGAAAGTTCACATTCTTAAAATCTGTGTATGCATAGACATATCTTCAAAAATTAAAGAGGTAAAGTGTCTATAAATTCCTATATTTTGATAAGAACTTTTCCTCAGAGAAATGTGGCACATAAATTTAAAAATCTAGTTTTCTTTTGCTTTTCTGAAGCCAAATGAAAGCAAGCTAGAATGTAACCATACTGAAAAGAAATAATTTACATCCAAGGAATGCATTAGAAAGTGAATGCAGTTTTCATGTGATTGCAGTCATGATGAAGAATAATGGACTATGGCCCTATTGTGGTTTATTTCTGCAATAAATTGCAGAAGCAAGTTTTCCATCTTTATTTGTTTCCTGGGCGTTAGGACTCTTTAATTCTTTGGGAATATTGTACATACAGCTAGCAAGGTGTAAAATATATCTACATTTACCAACATAATTTTGGAAAGCTTTATTTTTCATCTTTAAACAATAAAAATCTGATCATTTATGGAAATTCATGCAAATGTAGTTCTTGTAAAATGTGTGAGTCATGCTCCTGAGATGCTTATGAATAATATTGCTACTCTGTCATAGCTCTGCTAAAATGCTTTACTGTCTTACTTCACTATGCTTGGTTCTGCAACTGGCAGCCAACCTCAAATTCAATAGTTTTTATATTTAACAGCAGTTTTCAGTCTTGTGTTTATTTTATTATGACTATATATTAAATGTTGTTGTACTTAATTTGTCAATGACTGTTGAAGCTCATCAAAATCATCTAGTTCAATTACTACTCTTGTTTGATCAGGAACTCTCATTTTTAATGGTTAGACCCCTTCATGGTTATTCATGCAGTCTTTTCTGGTTCTCTGAAGGAAGAGAAAGTACCTACTGACTTCAGACAGAATAGAGAAATTCTAAAATTCCAGAACCTTAAATTAAGAAACCCCAACTCTAACAAAAACAAACAAACAAACAAACACCAAAATAAAAACAAAACCCCCCAAAACCCCCAAAACACCAAAATAAAAAACCAAAACAAAACAGAGAAGCATATGTTAAATTTTAATGCATTCATAAGCCTAGTAAACATAGCACCTTAGCAGCACTAAATGGCCTCTCTGGACTGCTAATGGTAGTTCTGGAGGCAGTTTGAAAAAACAGGACATTTCCAAAGCAATGAAAAAGTACCAGTCTCCTTCCAGGTTTAAAAAAAAAGGGAGAGGTGGCATTAGCAAACGAAGGGGACTTGATCTTTATAATTTCCAAAATAATGAACTTATTTGTATCTGTTTTCCATACCAAGACTACTGCCTCTAAATGTGCCCTACTACTCACTCTAGGGACCACCTCAGGCCATTTGAGGAACTAGTGACTATAATGTACAGATTAAGTAAAGGCATGTATATTGTACGAAAAGCGACATTAATCCTAAACAGCTTTAAACTAAGGAAAAGAAATTAATTTTCACAGGTAGAAGCAATGATTATCCATTCTTTTGTTTCTTTTGAATATCAAAACAATCACAATGAATTCATGAGACACAAATGGCAAAAGCTTTCTTTCTAAAACCTGCAAACTGAGCATGCACCAACTTGTGTGTGCAAAGCTAGAGGGTCTTGTGCACTCATACAAGTATGCAAATATGCAAAACAAGCACTGGCATCCTTCACTCACCATTTCTATTAACAAATGCTCAGAAGCTGAATCTGGGAGGTCTTTGAAGATTCAGTCTGCCTAAATGGCAAATAAGTAAGAAGTGTGACATTAATTTCTAAGAAAATGCAAAGCTTCCCTCTGCCTCATCCCTTTCCAAGATATGAAGAAAAGACTTTCAAGGCTTTAAAATGAATGCATTTGAAATGTCAGGGAAACTGGACTGTTGGATCTGTTGTATATTTCAGTCCAACAGAGTTATTTATGCATAAAGGAATGGAATCAGAGGAGAGTCCTTTCATGTGTTGGTATATGTGCATAAAATGGAACTCTTAGAAACTTACAGTATCGCACACAGAATGGGTCAGGTTGGAAGGGACCACCTCAGGCCATTTGGTCCAACCTCCCTGCTCAAGCAGGGTCATCCTAGAGCACATGGCACAGGATTGTGACCAGATGGTTCTGAAACATCTGGAGATTCCACAGCCTCTCTGGGCAGTCTGTTCCAGCGCACAATCACCTGCCCGGTAAAGAAGCTCTTCCTCATACTCTGGTGGAACTTGCTGAGCAGCAGTTTCTGCTCGCTGCCTCCTGTCCCATTGCTCAGCACCACTGAGCACAGCCTGGCTCCATCCTCTTGGCACCTCCCCTCAGGTACTCACAGACACTGATGAGGTCCCCTCTCAGTGCCTCTTCCCAAGGCTGAACAGGCCCAGCTCCCTCAGCCTTTCCTCATAAGAGAGATGCTCCAGTGCCTCAGTCATCTTTGTTACCCTCCACTGGAGCTGCTCCAGGAGCTCCATGTCTCTCTTGTCCTGAGCAGCCCAGAACTGGACACAGCACTCCAGATGTGCCTCACCAGGGCTGAGTAGAGGGGCAGGATCACCTCCCTTGACCTGCTGGTAGTGCTCTTCCTAATGCACCCCACAGTACCATTTTCCTTGCTAGGCCCTTTCATTCTCTCTCCTCTAGTTTCTCGTTCTTTGAAATAGCCTCACATCTCAGCTGTCCTTCATGAGGTCTACCTGCGTTTCCAATAAAAATGTATCAACAAAAACTTTCTGCTGTCCTTCAAGCTCTATCTTTTGCCCAAAGCAAAGAAGCAAGGCTACAACACATGGTCCAGTTCATCAAACTATACAGCTGCCTTAAAAAAAGCCTATTAATAATGGTAATAACCCTTTGACTATTTAAGACTTAAAATTAAGGATATAGCATTGCAAAAGGTGCATTTATATATATATATATGCATATATATATATACATAAAAATATATATATACTAGCAGTCTGTGGAATTAGTTAAAATATTCATGTATTTAATCTTTTTTTTGGTAAACATCAGTTTGTTCTCCTTTCTGCTTCCTGACATACCAAAGAGGCATCCTGACTCACCCTGTTTGTACATCTACTCTCTAGTGCAAATAGTTCAGCAATGAGCTCAGCCTCTCTGCTAAGCCTATGAGGAGGAAGGATTGGCTGGTAAAAAGGTAGTGTAGTTTGAATCACAGCTCTCCATTTTGCTCAATAAAACATCACAGGATATGAGGCTGAAAAATGAACAGCCCTTTCTTTGTATAGTAAGCATAAAAGGTTGTACAAACAGGAGGCATCTGTTTCCCATTTGTCACCCTTTCACCACAGCATGAGGGCTCTGACTTGTTGCAAATCTTTAAAGCAAACTTTGGGAATCAAGCTGGGCACATGTAAGCTAAGAAACTCAAACTGCAGGACCATTCCTCTGATGAGAACTTTTGCTGGCCTGTTCTTTCCCCTCTCTCACCAGAAGTCCTGGTGGCAAGCAAATACCCACTGCTACTGTCCCATCTGACATCCGTTCTCAGTCCCCAAGCAGCACCAGCCAGGCACCCGGCTAAGGGATCAGCATCCCTGCAGGCATCTCTGATTGCCTGGCTGCCATTGCCAAGCATGTTTGGAAAGCTACTTCCAGGTACCTGTGTTCTGACAGCTAATTCTCACTAACTGCATTATGTCTCACCGCTAATCTACTGCTTGATCTATTTATTTGTCCATTTGCTGACTCATCTCTCTTCCCATTGATACCTGATGGATTAAATAGCTCAGATAACTCTTTCACTGCTATGCTGCTGTCCACAACTTATCTGCTGAATCAATACACTGCTGTTTGCTTTTCTGTTCCTCTAGGTAGCTAACTTAGATGGTAACTGATTCCCTTCCTTTTAAACAGACACGGTTGCTGACTCTGCTTGCTTAGCTAATAATTTCATTTAATGTTAGATTCCTTTTGTCAGCTGCTAAACTATGCTTTTGACTCCTTGTGTCCTTCCCTTTAAAGTTATGACCCTGTACATTTGCTCTCTTGTCAGTTTTTGCCTTTATATACGCTCTTTTCCCCTTCTTGGTACTTCCTTTCTGGTACTTCCTTTCCTGTTATTTGTCATTCATACTGTCCTTCCATTTTGGCCCTTTGACTGCCCATACCACATCACACTCTTGACTACCCTTCTGCCACCCAAAGCAGTCCTTTCCTTCCTTTATCATTCTATTATTTGTCAGCATCACATATAAAGTTAATGTAATTACATAAATTATGCTTGTAATTACACTTTGAATGTGTTTTTCTGATACTTGTTAATTGTCATGAATCCACAGGTTAGAAAGTCTGCAATGTGACCAGCAGCAACTGTACAATACAGCTTAATTATTAAACCTGGAAGGGAATAGCATTTGCATGAAGCAGAAGACCTGGAGGATAATATAATAAGTCAATAAAAGTACATGGATCCCTAGTAATAATACACAGAAAAGCAAAGCATAAGCTAATTACCGGAGCTGATGAATAGATAATTTTTAACTTGTTAAAATACCCTAAAACACTCAGGCTGCAAAACAAGCAGCTTCTCCTTTTGCAGTAAAGTAGAAAACTGAAAGCAATTATATTTTTCCTGTCCCTCTTATTTTTAAAAATTTTGTATTTTCTTCTGTTTCTGAATGTAAATAAGGGACTAATCAAGTTTATACCTCTCTTTCCAATCTCTGAATAATTTCGTAACATGCCTATAAGTTTTAAAAGTTACCCAGAGGAAAAATAAAGTTGGTGATCTTCCTACTTGGTAACTTTTCAAAAAGTAGTAGATAAGTTTCAGAGTTAGGAAACTCAAAGGTCTGACAGACTCTGAAGAAAACAAAATTCTTTGTTAAATTGGTTTTATTTAAAATAAATTAACCATCTTAAAAATAAAAGAAAAGAAAAGAAAAACAAGCCAAGAACCATAAGAGGGTTTTTAGAAATTATTGGTCCTTTTATTTTTTTAATTCTTTACTGCAATGCAATATGGAGAAAACTGAAGTCAAACACCCTTTCAAAATTTAAAAATATTGAGTAACCCTACTCCAGTTTCATTGACACTTTAATTTTGGAGATTTGAAAACAGACAAGATTTCCTTTTATTTCTCGTGCCAAGCCAAATTATGAAATCTCAATAACCTTTCTACAATACATTCTTTATTCAGCTCTAGTGATGCATATGCACTGCAGCTCATCATTTTTGCCTTCTGTTATTCCAGTGCAAACTTATTTTATCTGAAACAAAGCCTCTCTTTTTTTAAAAATAAATTTACTTGTTCTTCCTTAACTTCCTATGCGGACCTGAAATTTTCAATTTTCTCTACTTTCTGAATTTAAATTTCTGAATTGAAAGCAAAATGAAAAGAGTTTAAGATGTCCTGAATAGTATTTCTTTTCCATTTGGTTACTCAATGAACACCTAAATAAGATATTAAGGTGGTGGGACTGTTAAATCACTCACTACCTTTTGGAATTCAGTCTTTTTTTACTCTCAGGCCATATCCTTTTTTCTTGACAACTCTAATTTATTGTAATGATAATTTTACTGGATGCCTGAGCTACAAACACTTTCAGGAAAAATGGTTTCGATTTTTTCTTCCTAATTATTTTCAAGACTGATAAATATGGTTGATAGCTGAGAGGAGCTGAAGTTCCAAGGAACCAATATTTCTCCACAGAATCAATAGCTTTTTAACAGAGCATTAGTATTGCTCTTTCATTTATAACATATTGGCAAATCCCAGAATAAGCTGAGTTGGAAGGCAACCAAAAGCATCATCGAGTCCAGCTCCTGGCCCTGCACAGCACCATGCCCAAGAATCACACCATACCTTCACGTGAGTCAACAGCTCCTCCCAGCTTTGTGCTGTCTGTGAAGATCAGCATTGCTAAATATCTTGTCTTAATTCTTTTGGGTTTTTTTGCATTCTTTAAAAAGGCCCACTCTTAAATAACAAAGAAAATATGGAAACACTCTGGGAAAACAATTTCTTTTATTTCCCACTCAATTTCAGAATACCTAATGAGGGCTTGGGAAAACACATGGATATCTGATTTGGTGCTGATTTTAAATGTGAATGTAAATTGAAGAAAAGCTGGTGTCATGTGAAGATATCCAGCAGAGCAGCCACTAATATAGATAAGAAAGTCTATGTTTACACAAGGGTAAATAAAAAAAAGTGTGATCCAAATATAAATAACAATATTTGAGCCGTTAATTAGTGAGATAAAATTAATTCTCATAATAGGATTATAGATATGTGTATTGCAACTTGGCCCAAGATGCCTCACTCCAGGATACTAAATTCTGATTCCATTACACTAGATCCATACCAAGTAAGTCTATCAAAAGAGCGTTTCCAGATTTGTACTTGGGGAGACTGAAAACTCTTGCTTTAAACAGAGAACCTGTGGATAACAAGCCAGTTCTACAAAGCAAGCTGGACACTTTTAGTGATACACCATATCAAAGGTAAACCATAGGAGCTAACAGAGAGTCCTACTGTTTGTAATCAATAACTTATAGGGTGCAGTGCAGTGTTTTGGAAAGGATGAGTTAGAAAAGAACAGGGGGTAGGGGGTTGGTGCTGAACATGTATTCATTGTGTCTGAGAGCAGAAAGGTGCTTGTGCATGCTCAAACAGAGGGCTGTGAGTAGAAGTGGAAAAGTCACCAGAGCTGTAGGAATCAGAACATTGCAGTCTGTGATATACTGTGTACCCTGTGAAGTCTACACTTCGGAAAACAAATTAATAAATTTAGGAGCATGTATAGATATAACACAGAACAGTGTTTACAAGCAGTTTTCTCTTTTGGAAGATATGTCTTCCAGCTGCATGCTAAAGAAATTCTATGTATTTAGCTTAATACAGAGAAGGTTAAGTGAAAAATTTGACCTAATTCCCTCAGAAGCCTTAAAAGTCTTCTCAAAAAGGAGGTCTTCTCAAAAAAATAACTTTTTTTGTTCATACCAATCATATGAGCACAGTGGAAGAAGTATTTGGAGAAATTTTGTGTCCTTTGTTATAAGGAACAGATATAAGAGGAAAATACAGAAGGGAACAGGCATAACTCCATTTTTGCACTGTTTACTAGCATCAAATATTACGTCTATATTTAGTATTACTGGCAAAGCAGATATGCAAGCCTCCTGCATTCCTGAAGTCTCTACCACCTTGTGTACTGGCTTCTTTCTAACTTTCTCATGCTTCTCCAGAAAAGAACCTTCACTGATGCCTTGGAATGTGACTTGTCAGGGGTGTGAGTAGCATCTGCATGTACAGGTGCACAGAGTCTCAGCACTTCTCCTAGGCCAGGGGAGTGTGGAGAGACAGAGATGTTCTGTCAGGAATGCCTGTGGCTGAGCTGTAATAGCCGCTATCAATGACTTTGAGAGCTGAAGATGAATGCTTCAGAAAAGCTAGACATTATTATACTTCTAGCTCTGTGAAGAAATGTGCGCTGTCAAATGGTGATGGTGTGATTGTAATTGTTTGGTAATTTAAACACTCGCTTCAGTCAACACACACATCCTCAAAATGCCTGTTTCCTTCTTTCTACAGTTTTCTGGCATGCTTGTAGGTAGCTGTGTAGCAAAAGACACTTTTTTCCAAGTATTGTAAATTCTCAACATGGGTTAGGGAAAAAACCCAAGAACTAAAGTTTTATTTTTGCTCCTGTCTTTAAAAGCATTTTCCTTGCTAAATTATTCTGACCTCTGAGCATGGTCATCACATTTTAGTCATTACTGGAAACAGCGCATGTGTCTATTGTATTGTGCTGATTTTGGCTGGGATAGAGTTAATTTTCATCATAGTTTCTGATATGGGGATATGTTTGGGGTTTGTGCTGAAGGCACAGGGATAACAGGGAAGTTTTAGTTACTGCTGAGCGGTGCCTACACAGAGCCAGGGCCTTTTCTGCTTCTCACACCATGCCAGCAGTGAGTGCGCTGGAGGGGCACAAGGAGATGGGAGGGGACATAGCCAGGACAGCTGATCCCAACTGACCAAATGGATATCTCATACAGTAAGACATCATCTCAGCATATAGAGCTGTGGGAAGAAGGAGAAAGGTGGGGACATTTGAAGTGATGGCGTTAATCTTCCCAAGTCCCTGTTATGCACGATGGAGTCCTGCTTTTTTGGAGATGGATGAACATCTGCCTGCAGATGGGAAGCAATGAATTAATTCCTTGTTTCCCATTGCTTATGTGTGCAGCTTTTGCTCTATCTATTAAACTATCCTAACTCATGAGTTTTCTCACTTTTAATATTCCAGTTCTCTTCCCTGTTCTGCTTGTGGGGGACTGAAAGAGTGGTTGTGTGGTTCTTAGTTGCTGGCTGGGGTTAAACCATGACATGCATAGAAGTGGTTATCTTACCTCTTGAGTTTTGTGTTTTAATTAGGAATAATATTCTTTTATTTTTACCCCCTCAGGTGTTTGCTGCCTTGCAGTCCTATCTGCAGTGTTACAGTTCTTGAAAGGATAGATTTTCTTATGCACTGAAAGGAAATTCTTAGGACATGATTTTCAAAACCATCTGGCATTTACTTAAGTCTGCCTCTTCAGATATTTGTAGCAGAGACAAATTTTGCCATTGATAAGCACTGGTAAATATTCCTCACCTTGGATTTATTTTGAAGGTCCTTGTTCAGTACCACTACCTTGCAATTTTTTGTCTTTCCAGACTACATAACCTGGAACAAAGGAAAACAGCTGGTAATGAAATAATTAAATACTATATTCTCATTTGTTGTGTCTCTAAGTATCAAGATGTTCTGAGTATATTCGAAGCCAAGTGCACCTGCTACTTTCAAAGTTGGACTTCACAAATGCCTTTAGGAGTGAGATGTTCTTATTTCACCTGGTGTGTCATACAGACAAATGTCAGTCACGGCCATACTACAACATCAGGCTGCTTGCACACAGCCAAAAAGAGATGATGCTCACTTGTGAATCATCCTTCCAAGGATGGTCCATGTTTCCCTGTACCAGAAGGTGTCATGTCCACTTCCACTTATTTCAGGATAGCCAAGATAATTGCTGTTAGCACACCTTCCTACCATGTGCCAACACCAAGGAGATACTAGATCCAGTGCATATTTCACAAAGGCAACATACCCCAAATAATTTTTACTAAACTTCCATGTATTGCACTAGCAGCCTCTGAAAGGATTTTCCTATATCACTGTTTATAAGGTAAGGCATTCCACAAATATCCAAGAGTGTCACTGGAACCTGCTTACTGAGACAACTGCAAGTGGAGAGACACCCAGCTGGACCAGATACAGCATCCACCTGCAGAAAATGACAGTTTTCTGCAGAGAAACACCCACCTTCCCATGCACACCTCTGTTTTGATTGTTCCATGAGAATTCTTGCTCAGGTGTGACTGGTCTGGTGGATGCTTTTACAGGAGCCCCTGAGACAGATGGAGGCAGACGAGTAAGGATCACAAGCTGAATACACATCTCTCTTTTTAACTCTGGCAGGAGCTTCACCACAAATCCATTACCACACTGCTGCAGTGAGCTGGACAAGGCCCCGACTGTAGCTGATCAGTATATACTCAGGCCATGAGATTATCATGGATGCCCAGAACCAGAAGGTGAGGAAGTGTGACCATTGCTGTGGGTGAACAGGTGTGGTGGATAGAAGCCTGGTGGAATGTAAGTTTCTCTGTAGCCTTTCTGGGTCATGATTTGTGTGATATGTGGGTTTGTGACATCCCTCAGCACTAGAGAAAGCACAGATATGAGCAGGTCCTTCTAGAGCTGTTTTATGGGCTGGTGGTGTGAGTGCAACAGGACACTGCAGTGTCTTAGGGCAGACCTTCAAATACTTCTCAAATACTTGTGTAAAATATACTTCTCAAATACTTGTGTAATACATCATCTGGCTCTTTGACTCTTCTAAAGCTGTGCAAAAAGATTTTTACATGTGTGTAACATTTACTCCAATCTTAAATCTCACAGTGGTGATATCATGTCTCCTTCTGGAATATTACACCTGAAGTAAGCCATAAATTGGTGGCAATATGGAGCGTTTAATAATCTTATAAATAACATTATGACCCCACACAATTTAGAAATATTCCTCAAGAAGGTAGTGTTGGAATCAGGGGGCACTATTACATTGATCTCTAATAACCTGAGAATTCATTTGGTAAAGGAAGGAGAAACAGTAGAACAAAAGGCAATGACCATAGGTTGCAGCTTGGAAGACTCAGTCTGGCTAGAAGGGAAATTACTCTGAGAAACATGACCTGCTTTGAGCCAGGTCACCAGGGAAGCCACAGAGTCTCCATCGGTGGGTGTCTTCACACACAGCTAGGTAAACCTTATGTGGCTTGGGCTCTTGACAGCCTAGAAGTCCTGTTCAAAGGTCTGACTAGATGAGCTCCAGTGGTCTCCTACAAGTCATAGAATTTCTTGTAATTTTGAAAAGGCCATGCAAAAAGGTACCGTTAATTCACTTAATCTGAAATATTATGAAATATTAATTTACTGTTAATTTGTGTTTCATCTTCGCTGACAGTTAATGAAAAACACATAATACTGAACATCCCCAAAACTTTGGACTCAGTGCCTATTGCTGTAAAAGGCCTATGAGGAATCTGCAACACATATTTTATTGCAAATGCAGTCTTGTTCTTATCGCTCCATGTTTCTAGATTCCCCAAAATATTCAGCTGCATATGGCCCATCTTTTCTCTTTCTATGCCTGTAATTTATTGAACAATCTGAGGAAGAATTCAGAAAAGAGATGGAGAGCATCATGTCACCTTTCCCTCTGAACAGCTTTGAATTACTTTCCTTTAATCATTACTGCAGATTAATGCCATCAAAGAGCAGTTCTGCAGGAGATAAAATGAACAGCCTCTGATAAATTTATCATTATAGCAAATCACACCAAGTAGGATTTCTTTCCTCAGCTTGCAGAATGTACAAATGATTTTTTTTCCTTTAAATTTTAAAGGTTTCCCTGGCAGACAAGGGCAACCTGAAAGTCAGTATGAAAGTCCTGAAGGCATGCTATTCTGCCCATGCTGGGGCAAACCCAGTGAAATATATCTGCTTAAAATTTGTAGTGCTGCACTCTATCATTGTGTTGAAAAGGAACTCATATAAGTTTAACCTTCTTTAATGAAAAGTTTATTGCCTAAATGATGATACATTTGGGAGCAAAGGCCACTAGGGAATTATGTATCATCTCTTGGTTTTATTTTCCTTTATCCTAAGTCATCATCACTTGCATTAAGTAGGATTTAGCAGGCTTCCTGATTGCACTGTGAAAAAAACCAGAGACACAGTCAGGGTCACCAGGTTTCTCCGCAGAGTAAAATCTGCTGCGCATGCTTCTCTTTTATCTCTCACCCGTACCTTTAGCCATTAAACATTAACAACTATTGAGTGACTCAGAAGAAGGGCAGGGGGCACTTCTGGAAGAAGTTCAAGTACTCTGTTGATGAGAGCAATACTAGTACCTGAACAGCATAGAAGACATACTAAGCTGGATACTTAGTCATACTCCTCCTTCTGCCCAGAAAGAGGAAAAAGAATATCAGTGCCAAATAAAGGAGAAGGAGTGATCCTTTAGGCTGAGTAAAAGTACAGTGCAATCAATGGCATTGCACTATTAAACGCTATGGATCTAACATGTACTGTAACGAAAAAGGAGTTATTATAGGACTGAAAAAGAGCACCTGAAACAATGTTTGTGCCTGCTTTTTTGCAGTCTCAGCTGTATGATGTCTTTGTTGGTGACTGTGGAGAAGCTGACCTGAACCTCAAGGGGCCTTCTGCAGCCCAGACTCCAGCTTTCCCACGGGCAGCAACAGAAACACGCCGCAGCTTCCCCTGCCCCCATCTCACTATGTTCCACCCTCTTTCTTCATGACACTTTTTTCCTGATAGACAGGCACATAGCACACAGTAAAGTTCATTACTCTATATGACTGTTAAGTGATAAAATTATTATTACAACAGATGTACATTGCTTTATGCTATGTTGGTGTATAGTATCCATTAAAAGGCTGTAATTAAAGAGCATGTAACACCCTATTATAGCATCATTGTTCTGCATTTTTATTCCAGGCTTCATTTTTCAGTTAAGTATAACCCAGAATAATTCTCTTTAGATCTGACATTGGTTCAATTTTATCCCTTTCTTTGACATTATTGAATTGGATAATTCTGTCAAAAATCTCTTAGCCATTTTTGATCTATCCTCAAACATAGTTAATCAAAGCATGCTTCACTGGTTTCAGAGAAATAACCAAATAACTTCAAATTTTGTGATTAGACCACTCAAATTCCTGTCATAGTTGGCAGGTATATTGTCTTCAAAGAGTGTATATAATTTTTGCATGTTAGAAGATAGTTGAGTTGCAAGGAGCTGAGGGAGGAAAATATTCTGCGTGCCCTCTTGCTGCAGTTCTTGTTCCTTCAGGAGAGGCCCTGGGAAGAAATGGGGCTGAAGAAAGGATCTTGGAATATTATAAGACTGAATTCTAAATCCTGGCTTTAGCACCAACTCAGTATACAGCTAAGAACAAATTATTTTACCCCTTGGTCTATATTTCCCCTCTGTAAAATGTGGTTAATAGTATTTACAACCCTTGCCTGACTCTTTCACAAGAATCATGGGGATGTTAATGAAAAAATATATAGCAAGACACCATACTGTGAACAACTAAGACATCGTAATAGTGCTATCAGAATATACCTGAAAATAAGCACACCAGTTTCCACAACAGAGTATGTCTTTGCAAAGATTACATTTTCTTATTAACTCCATTTCTATTGATGGACACTCTGAAAGCATAAGAGTAAAGAAGTGAAAGCAGACAGGGAGTTTTCAGCTCCAAGACTGATTCCAGCTTGTCTCTCTTCCTCAAATAAGAATCTTAGTTTAGATGATCACACAAAAGTCTGAAACTGCTTTCCACCTTTCTTGTGTTTCTCTGTTGCCCAACAATATAAGACAAGGAAATCTGACAGGGTAAAAAGGGTTTTTCAGTTACTGTGTTTGATTTAATTAATTTTCAGTTCATCTTTGCTTAGCTATTATCTTGGCATGTTTATATTCGTATCTAATGAAAAATGGCCCAATGTGGATGGGCTTAGAAAGTCAGGGAGGTTCAAATTTGCATGTTACTAGTCTCCTTAAAGAATGAGAAATTTATGTTTTCAAAGTATGTGTGCTCAACATTTTTTTTAATACAAGAAATGAAACAATGTGAGGTGCCTCTTTATTCCTGGCTCAGGCTATCCTTGCAGGTATTTATTTCAGTAGTTATACCAAGTCTCAGTGTTGTTGGTGGCTTCTGCTTTGCTGTCATGTCCCTCTGTTTTTTTCTGGATTTGATGTTCCTTTCTCTCTGTGCCCTTGATGTTTTTCTCCTTCCTCTAACCTACTCCTTGATGCTGGCACTTGTCATGGTTTAGGAGCAGCCCTCCCTAATTTAGTGCCCCCACACACATACTCATTCCCCTCCCCCTTCTTGTGGGAGATACAAAAGGCAGAGATAACAAATTGAGATAATTTACTGGAAACAGCAAAGTGATAAGAAAATGAACAGTAACAGCAACAATGCTAGCAACAACAGTGCATAAAAGAGGCGGTATTTACACGCAGAATGGCCACTGAGCTGAACCTACGTGGTGTGACCCCAGAGAAAATGAACCAAACTGCACTCGGACCCTCCATGCCCACATTTTTCTTCCCCACTGCAATCCATGCCTACTTCCTTCTCAAAAGTGAGAATCCCTTACTTCTGCCTCCCAGCCATGAGTCTGTGGCAGAGAATAACAACCCAGGCCCACCCACACAGCTTCAGGCTCCACCCATCCGTGTCTAGCGAGAGAAAACTGTGTCCTGGCTGAAAACCAGTTCGACACCGAAACATAAAAGGGTGTTTGGGAATCTGCTACTCAAGTTTACTACTCAAACACTGGGAGGGGTGTTTGACAGCAGAAGAGTGCAGTGTTGAAGACCTGTGAATCAGGGAACAAATTTCGGTCCAGTTGGTGTCATGAAATTTTTTAGGGGAATTTATCTTGCTCATGGACGCTTTTCTCTCACAATATAATGTATCTCATGCAATCAGGATAAGGCTGCTCTCTGTGCCATGCCCTGATCTGCTACAGTATTTTCAAATCCAACTTCTTTTTTTAATGTATTTTTCCTTGTTATTTTTATTATATGGAAAGTAAATGAAGGCAAGAAAAACTAAAAATTAACCATATTTTCCTATTAAGGGGTGTATCTGGAGGATATACAGAGGTGAGTATAAACCAGGTTTTGGGGCAGACCATTGTATATCAACATTTTTTTCAGTATGAGGCACAACTCCAGGTGAGCCTGGGTCATATCTTTTGGTTATACCAGGCTTTTTAACAGGTCAGAAAAACCTTGAGAGTTTCATCTACAATGAAACATCACCCTCTTCACGATTACACAGTGAGCTATTCATGACATATCACAGTTTGAGGGTTAATAAGTGCAAATAGCAGAAGGAAAAAGATGGAAGGAAACCTTCTGTGTGTTGCTATGTACAAGAGACAATGGTCTGATGTAGGTGAACTATTAAGAATGGAGTACTGAGTTCCCTATAATGCTTTTGCAGAAGTTTTGTGTTAATGGAATAAAATGATCCTGAATGGTCTTTATCTTGTAGGGCTTCCTGAGGAAGTTAATGATTCACAGAGCACTGGAAGTTTCTCTGTTGTGGGCTGTTCAAGCATCTGCTTCTAAATGTCAGGACAGGCCAGCTGTCATATTTTATATGTGTCCTTAGAATATAGATATGCATTAATCATTGCAAGAAGCTGACATTTCAAGTGTGGGAGCAACTAGTTTCAGGACTGATTTGTGAGGAGTCTTTCCCATTCTCATACTAGTCTTTAGCTACTCTCTTAATGACGGGCTTTGTTCAGAAAAGCATAAGGCAAGAGTGTACTTTTTGCAGGTTCAATATGAATTATAAAGAAATAGTGCAATTGTTCTTCATCCACCCACAGGTTACCAAAAAACTGTCTCAAAATCAGATCGAGTCTCAGATGAGTTTTGTGGTCATTTGTCATCCATGTTTGTATAGAGTATTAGCTTCTTCTCTCATTTTTAGAGTTGTTTTTCTTCTCAGAAATAGAAATACTTCTATTTTCTGTTCCTAAGGGAGACTGTGGAAGGAAGATTTGCTTATTTTCCCACGGAAGTGCATTCCGCAGCAACGAAGGGAAGGCAAAAGGAGACACAGAGAAATACCTGTTCAGTTCAAGCAGTGAAATTTGCCTTCTGGTTACATGGCTGTGAACAATTTCAGACTACTTGTCCATTCAGATGTGAATGGCTGTGGGTAGACCCCAAAACAGTTCAGAGGGTAGCAGTACCAGGGCAGCTAGAGGGGAAGGAGAATTTCCAGATCCTCCTTTGCTGCTAGAAATCATTGACTTGGATGGCATTGCCCTAACTTCATCTGGGAACCAGCAGGTGTTGCACAGTGCTCCTGATATCATTGGTGTGCATGTTAGTTCTTTCTTGTTTCTTTGATTTTTATTCTCCTCTGCTCTTTTTTTTTTCTGTCAAGTTTGGCCTTTAAGCTTGTTTAAATACGGAAATAAACTCTAACAAAGTCCGCACTCTGCTCTGCTTTTTCTGTGGCCTTACAACAAGCAACTATCTTCACATGATTAACATCCCCTCCTGTCATGGTGTTGTGCAGGCTCCTGGGACCGTGGTGATGGAGCCTGCGTCTATCCACTCCCCAGCCAGGAAGCACCAGGGGCAGCCCCAGCCCCTAGCACCAGGATGCTCCCTGGGATTTGGGTGGTCCAGGATGTGGGCCCACAGGTGGGTCTGGCTCAGCAGGGCCCATGGCTGGGCAGGGCAGGGCTGTGGGGAGCTCAAGGCTGGCCATGGTGTCAGACTGTTGGGAGGGGGAGAGATCGAGTCCTGGGCCATGGGTAGATGGGGAGAGGCTGTAAGGGCTGGGGAGGCATGTAAGTGCCCTGGCACCACTGAAAAAGATGCAGCAATAGTGTATAAAGGGCTTGCACAAACTGACTGGATTATAACTGTGTTTATGGTCCTGCAGCTCGAACAAAATAGTTCCAGTGATAGAAATTCTGCCAGGAGTCCTGGGGTTTGATCCAGCAGATCTGGAAGCTGTGCCTGGCCAGGGAAGAGGGGGAAAAGTTCCCCTGTCATCCGCTGCTGCCCATCCCAGTCCATGTGCACAATTAGCACCACATCTGGCCCTGCTCAGGGGCTAGGTAAGGGGTTGGGGGGCGTTCTGCCTGCTCTCCTGAAAGGAAATCTGTTCTTTGCTCCCAGCTTCTTGTGCATGAATGATGCAGCACTCTTTGCCCAATGAGAACAAATATTTTGCTGCTGAGCCACAAAGTTGTTCCTCCAATGTTTACAGCTTTTTTTTACAGGAGCACTTTAGTCACAGGGCAGCTTGCTATGAACAAACAGGCTGTGCATGCTGCCACGGGTAATGTTGTGAGGTGCACTCATGGATAGGGCAGAAAACACTAATTTTACTACTAACACAAAATAGACATTGTAAGCATGCTTGTGTGGAAATTACTTGGAGCCAAAACCGGATTTCCCTCCAGTTTTTATGATTGAGACCTCCATGACAGAAGCAGAAATAATGCCACACCGTTTAAATATCTAATGATAGGTCTTTAATTATGAATAAAAAATATCCACTGTGGCTGCTTTAAGAACAAATCATAACCTAAATTTTTTCTTCACAATGCAATTATTAAAAAAGAAGAAAAGAAATAATGAATGCAATATAAACTGATTATTCATTATTGGGAAGCAAAAAATATGCTTACTTCATGTCGATAGTGTTCTCCCAATGAAAGATATAAATGCTGATTCACCTGGTGGATTTTCCGTGGGCCTATACCACTGAAGGGACTAGGACTCTTCATTCACTATAAAGTTAAGCACAGGTGAAAGCTTTTAAAGGCTTGGAAAGAACTAATATACTTGGGTACCACATCAAACTACATGAATAAGTCAAAAAATAGTAGTTACTGTGGTGATGAGGTCGGGTGAGCTGGAGGGAAGGAAAAAAAAGAAATAATTCAAGGAAGATTGATTTATTAATAGTTTGCCTTCATGCAGTTTGACACTTTGCTCTGTTTTCCTCATTTTTTCCCCTTTTTCTTGTTATTTTTTTCTTTTTGCCCTTCCATGTATGCAATATGAAGCTTTTTACACCTCAGCAGAGGTATTGAGGAGCTGGATGACTGTTTTGCTCATGGCTGAGGAGTCTTGGTGTGGGATCCAGTCAGCACAAAATGGCTGTGGGGCCACAACAGCTGTTGAGCAATACCAGGACATCTTTTAGGGAGCCACCATCAGCCCTGGGACCTGGATTCGTGTCAAAGGGGCTCAGGCTGTGCTCCCTAATCTCCGACACTGACCAGTATCCGATTTTCTGGAATGGATTAACACGGTGCCCATGATGAAAGGACAGCTTACCTATGGGCAGTCTAACAGAACCCACAGTGATTAATGTTGTGAGCTTGGTAGTTTATAATGCTCCTGTTTAGTTAAACTTTTTAAAGTGTTGATGTTCTTCTATCTCTGGATCTTTCTCACTTCTGCAAAGGTCTAGGAATCAAAGTATGAGGAGGTTTCCTACCTGAGTCTGAACTGTGCCTCAAGCCACTGCTTTTTAATGTTATCAGGCACCCTCCTGTTCTTATAACACAGTTTTTTTATTTTCCTTTTTATACTGAGAAATATATTCAGGCTGTATTTCATAGCCTGAAAATGTTCTGTATTATTTGAGTTTTCTCTACAATTTTTATCACTGATAATGTCTCCAAAAATCATGCAAGATTACACTATTTGGGAGAAATAATGCACAAATATTCAGCTGCAATTGTATAAATATTTTCTCCTTTGAAATAACCTGCATCTATCAGACAAAATATAGTACAGATGCAACATGGCTGAGATTTGGATGGTTGAATTCCTCAGAAGATGTTTGTATGGATATGTATGAAGGATAATCAGTTTATTGAATATCAGGATCTTCTGTAAAATACTGGAAAGGAAGAACATGCAACTGACCTTGTCTTTTACTGATAGACTACAAACATTTTATTTTTATTAGCTTGTTAAGACATCAGGACTCAGCTAAATGGTTTTATGGCTAAATGGAGAAAGTTTAGTATATTAATATCCCAGTTGTCCACACTAAATTAATGGCCTAGAGACTGTGAAAGCTTTATGATAGATCTGGACTGTACAGTGCAATTTAAAACTCCCTTTTCTTCAATCTTTGGTGTGGGCACCTTGGCTTTCAAAGTGACTGAGGAGTCTGAAGTACGCAGAACACATAAACCCCTGAGTGAGGAGGATTTATTGTGGTTAAGTAACGTATGGCTATGCTGAAATGTCTTATCCTGAAGAACATGGGAAGAGAAGAGGGGTATTAAAGCCAATTTTCCCTGTGAGACATGTGTAAGTTCACACAGTCCTGCAGCCAGTGAAATAAGCTGCACCAGCACTTCCATGAAAATTCACATTTCCAGCCCACATTATTCTTGGATCAGGTTCTTCATGTTCTGCTGCCAGGCAATTATATCACTGTGAGTTTTGTTTTGCCTTTTTTTTTTCCGAATATATGCCCCTCAAATGAGAACTGAAACATTTAGAAGTGAGAATATGATCCTTTGAAGGTAAAGGGGGAGACTTACAAAAATTAAATATTATGAAAATGTAACCATCTTTACACAGTTTTAGTATATCTTGTCTTCCATCATCATTTTCCCGTAGCACTGTTAGTGTCCAAATACATTTCCATTCACTAGAGGAATGCAGCACAGTGGCTGTCACCATGCACCACTGTGCTGTCTATGGACCAGCCAGCTCCAGATCCTTTGAGTGAACAAGACAGGTTAACTGCAGATGGTATCATCCCCATAACCAAAGTCACAACATTAGTTGATAGAGTAACTCATTTTTCTGCAAGGTAGAATAGTATGGTCCTAAGTCTGGGGCCAGTTCCACCAGTCATGATTTCTTCACGCTCATTTTAACACAGTTTAAATTGGGGGTGATTTGCACCCCCAGTGAAAAATATAATTACATCTCATTTTAACTTGGTAACTCTAGGGGAAACTGCAATGAAAAACCCAAACAGCAAAATTAAAGGAATGGAGCCATCTGTGTTGTCTGAATGTGACACCACAACAGAGAATATGAATCTGCTCCAAATGTAAATTTCTTTGCTGTGCTTATTTTTTTTTTATCAGTCTTGAAAATTTCTGGTTACTCCATGATTTTGTGGCTGCTACGACAGTTGTAGATTTATATAGCAGAAGATTTAGAAAATAAGAAATAGATTCTCTGCCTTGAACCCCTGCTGGATAAGTTCTGGTTGAGAGGTCCCATGTCTGCATGGAGCAGGTGTGTTTTAATATGATTACATCCTTTCCCTTTTTACAGTGAGGGGGTAGAAACAGAACTTTTTCAATCAGTTTTTTTTGGGCGAGAATCTGTTTTCTTGTTCTGTTAATAAAATATTACAGATATTAGCCACCTTAAAAGGAATCTTTCCTTTTTGGTATGTTTCCTGAGAGGCAGCTAACTCTCTATATATTGCTGCCTATTTTTCAGTAACTTGCCCCTTATTTGTCCATAATGAGATCCAGGAACCATCTCACCTTCTTTGTGATGTTTTTACCTCTTAAAAATTTCAGCCCTTTCTATTGTAAAATTTTAAGCTACAAGCTACTTAGGCACACATCTGCACTCATGTGCATACAGACACAGAGATCTTTATCTGTAGTGCAAACTCAGTGAATGAATGAGCTTCTAATAGAAAATAAAAGTTACTGTTTTGCATCATGGTAGGTAAAGTGTAATTATCATGCATATAACCACTTATGATAATTTCAGATGCTTTTAAAATGGAGTTTTGATTTTTGCAGTAATTTGCATGGAATACAGTTTGATGTTTTTGAAAGGCCTTTTATTTCAGGAGGAATGTAAATCCTGACACTTTTAACAAATTTAGACATTGTGCGTGACTATTACTTTGACATTACAGAATATATATAAAAGTAAAAAATGCAAATTTGCAAATTGTAGCCCTGACTAGCTTTTAATTTTAATCTCTTTCAATAAGATTGTGAATCCCATAGTGTTGTGTATTAACTCATCATGTTTTTACACAGAGTTAAACACAATATTTTACAGTTCAGCTGGCTGAAAAATTTAAAAAGATTTAATAAAATTAAATCTTTCTTCTGGGTCTCAATATGCTTTCCATAGGGTTTGTGACTGGATAATGGTTAACTTAATGTTTTTTTCTATTCACATTCTTCTGTACATGAATCGCACATTTCAAATGAGATTTCAAAAAGTGTAATTCCAGGAAAGGTCTTGGAGTAAAAATTAATTAAATATTTTAAATGATCAAGATTTTTTCTTTCCAGTAAAATTAGACATGTTGACTGTATATCTTACTGTTGGAGGAATATGATACCCTTTTAAAATATTGGATGGAAGAAATTTCAGTATGTCCTCAGTTATACTTTTTGTCACTTAGTTTTTTAACATTTATTTATTTAATTACATGTATGCATAATACACACAGAGGTCCTGCACAAGCACAGTGGGATTTCAAAAGTTTCATGTTCTGAATGTTTTTGTTAATCTTGCCTGATGAGTTATTCAGATATGCCTTCTAAGCTGCTTATCAATCCTCTTGTGTCCATTCTGTATCCTTCTGCTTCCCAGGATGAAGATGGTGTGAGATGTTTGGGTATGCAGACTGTTTGGTTGTCTATTACCTTCTCCTTACTTTCTGCTTCTTTTCTTGTGACTTCCTTACTTGGTGCTAAACACTGCTTGTCTTTTCTTTTCATTAGGGAAATGATATTTGTACGCCCTGCAGCAGAAAATTTGAAATTATGCATAAAATCAACTGGATTTTGAACACCGCACTACATTTATCAAACTAATTTCTTCTCTTCAAAGTTATATAGGATCTTTGGGCATTCATACTGATAAAAAGCAACCATGACTCATTCATCTAAGAATTGTATCTTACAGGACACTTTTCAAAACATTTGAATTCATAATCAAGGCTTGCAATAGAAAAAGAATAAAACCACATAAGATTGGCTCATTGAATCACTTCGAAATATCACACAATCTCTCTGTGGGAATTCTCTGAGAAAGAAACAGAAAGTTATTAAAAATTTGTTTTTCAAAACTGGTTAAATTTGAGGCCATATTAGAGTCACTCTGCTCCATTTAGATGCACAGGCAAGCTCAGAAACCTAGAGTATTCTGGTCAGCTTTAAAAAATAGTTCAATCTGAATTAGGCTCATAAAACTGGAATGATTTGGTCTCGGTTATACATGACCTTGTCTATGACAATGTACATTCTGGAATATCTAGCAGTTTACTCTACAGCCCATACAGTAAACTATATATCATTCTAAGGAAATGAGACCTTTGATAGCGCTTGGGGATTGGGCTTTGTGTTTTTATAAAAACACAGATAATTATCCAGATATTAATACACATGAATTCAGCATAGTGCCTTTCATAAACTGAATTGTCACAGTGTTGCACTATTCTCTCAGCCTTCTAATTGTGTGCATATCTTGGAGTCAGAGAATCAGAGATTCTCACACTTTATGTAAATAACATCTGTTGTTATTGTATCTGCTTTCTTGTGTTGTACATTCCATTTCTATGATAGATAAAGTTGATGGACTCTTGGTCCATCCAATGTGATGGAGAAGGTGTTAACCTCAGCTTCCAATCATCTGTAGTTATAAGCAATGTATAAATACTGTAAAGTAAAAATAAAGATGCTTCTTCTGCTGCTTCTTACCCTTCTGACATCTCTCCTGTCCATGTGTCATTGCTGTGGCCCCTAGCGCCACATCAGCTGAACCCGACACATCACAGCATATAAAAGATGGAAAAATTCAGTTTGGCAGCCAAAAATTACATGGCTGCTTCAGAACCATATGTCCATGCTAGCCTCAGAAACATAGCATGACTTACTTTGAAGCAGGGCATGGAATTTAAACCTCTAAGTATGTTCTTAAAAAACTAGATGTGTGTAAATGAATTTTTAAAATTTAACCAATAAAAATTGCTGTCATGTAAACATCTGGGTCCACAAAAATTCCTGTCAGTTGTCTGAGGCTATTCAAAGCTGAAGAAACCAAAGAAAATTCTCATAGGACTGCATCCACAAGGGAAGGTCTGTCATTTATATGGATCTCGAAAAGAATTGAGATAATTTTCCTTCCCAGACAGAATATAGGGAAACGGCAGACAAAGAGCTATGTGGTCGGCACTGGGAAGCACCACTATGCTTCCTCTGCTCTTATACTCTTTCCCAGGCCACTGCTGCTGGTGCCTGTTGGGGATGAGCTGCTGGGGACCTTCATCTGACCAAGCTCAACTCACATTCTCTAGCGATCCTCAAACAACTCCACAGTGCAGGCAGGAGCACTTGGAGGCTCAAACTGTCATTGCTGCAGGAACTGTCTTATGCAGAAAGCAGCTGGGTTATATACACAGCACTGAAGCATGAGCCAGAAACATCAGACTATTGTTAGTCCATATCTGAGGGGCCATTGGGACTGCAGGCCCGACCACGCTGCCTGATTGGCCTTGTTTGCTATCCTCATTGTCATTCACAGCTATTGTCAGTACAAGATAAATTCTTCTTGCAACAGCGCCCATCATGACAGATTTTGTGGCAGACTTCAGTGCTTTCTTTCCCTGTGCCTTAAAACATTCAGAGTGAGTCTTCATTCATCTTTATGGCAAATGATGAATCCAGCAATTTTATGTCAAAAGTCTGCTGCCTTTCTCTTTAAAATTTCAGAAATTGTGCATAAGTATTTTAAATGTGTCAAAAGCAAGGCGAATTCAGACTGCAAAACAGTCCTGTCCTTCCACCGTCCCAATATATTAGGATAAGATTCTGCAGCTGGATCTGGTGAACCTTGGGCTGTGCCATTAACTCAGACCAGAGAGATGAACAGACTGACCTAAAGATTTATGTAGACATCCTCTAACCAGCTTTTTAACCTCTTATTAGTCACAGTCAACCACAATTTTGCCAGGCTTTAGAGAAATTCAATGAAACAAAGTATTTTATAGCTGTAATTTCAATCTTATGGTTATATCTAAAAAGAGAATGGCTGAATAATTTTGGGATAGGACAAAATAGCAGTGTGCTCCTAAAGGAGAAGCTCTTCTTCAGCAGCCCTAAGGAAATAACAACACCCTATTGTCTTCTTTTCCATGCTCAATAGTTACAGCACAATCCATATAATTCAATATTTGCTTCCTGCAAGTCTATTACAAAACAAGTAAATATATGTTTCCTTGACCCTGGATTAACTATGTCCCCTTGCTGCCTACGTGTTTGTATCTAACAACACACATCTAAACTTGTGGTTAACAAAAGAGTGATGACTGTGGTAGATCCAGACTGCACTGTGTTAAGTCTCACTGCACTTAAGTCTCAGCCAACAGCTACCAAACACCACAGTACTAATCCCTAAGAGGCTGTGATTCAATAGAGAAGAATTTAATGAAAAAAGAATGCCATGAGGTACTTGGTTTTTATTCTAAGTTAGTTATGAGCTCAGAACAAAAGAATAAATTTCCTTTTTAATCTTTTTTTAACTGTTCAGTATTTATGACTGATTATCTGTAACCATAGCAATCACTGGGCAATTTGATGGCATTTAAAAAAGAGTAACTTTTATCTGCATGTAATTGTTTATCTGGAGACCACAGCTATGCAGAGAAAAGGGATCAACATATTTATCTATTTATTTTAAATTTTAAGGATTTTATGTTTATTTTCTTACATATTTTTAAATTGGTGTGTGTACTGATATTATGGTCTCAGATAATTCTTCACTTATGACCGGGCAACTGAAGCCCTGTGTGCACTATTTTGTTTATTGTATTGTTAACAGTGTTTTCATCTGTCCTACTTTATTAGACCAAATTAACATAACATATGTGTAACATATGTGTACATCTGGTATCAACCCAGTATGAAGCTCGGATCCAGATTCTCATGTGAACTCCTCCCAAGGATGTGACATCTTCTAATAAAAACTAAATGAGTTGTAAACAAGAAGGTATCATGACTCTTCTGTTATGCCCCTAATGAATCCTGCCCAAGGCTTCAGGAAAATCCTTCAGAAATCAGACCAATTTACTGGCTTTCTCATTTTTTTTCTTGCTGGCAAATTCTGTCCCAGAGTGTCTGCATCTCATTTTCCATTTTTCTTCACTTCAGGGCATTCCACGTGCTGTATATGTTTGAATGA
Organism: Dryoscopus gambensis; assembly: GCA_013389985.1. Classification (NCBI taxonomy): domain Eukaryota; kingdom Metazoa; phylum Chordata; class Aves; order Passeriformes; family Malaconotidae; genus Dryoscopus; species Dryoscopus gambensis. Next base: position 256,895 of record WEIT01005675.1, read on the forward strand.
ATCCAAGAATGAAATGAACGATGAAATACGAAAGAATGCAAATCATATTTTCAGATGACACAAAACAGGAAGGGATAGCAAATTCATGGGAGAATGAAAATAAAATACAGTTTAGTCATCATAGATTAGAGAAATGGCCTGACAGCAATTAAACTGGATTCATTAAGGATACTGGCAAAGTGGCTCACATCGGAAATAAGTCAGAACAAAAAAGAAAGCAACATCAAAAAACCCAACAATAACAAAAGAGAGGTTAAATGCAAAAAGGAAAACTTTAGGTATAAAAGTAAGGAGAAAAAATATAGGCGAACTCCTGAATAATGTGCAATGGTTTCTTCAGATTTCCTCCAGTTAGTGCAAGAAAAAAATCAAGTCAGGGAGATTTCTGAGTGAAGTTGTGAACTCCTTAACATTGTCTAATACTATTTAAAATATGAAAGCTGTTCTAGTTTTCATTCAGAATTTATTTTGGTGAGATGTCTGAGTACTTACATAATGAAAAACTTCAGAGTAAACTAAAAATATGTGTGAGTCCTTTCCATTCTTCTCCCTTTTTGAATACTTTCAATAAACCCTTTTAGATTGGAAGCCACATAATTAAATAGGAGCTAACTAACCCAAAATGTCTGCCTTTCTTCCCAAAAGACATTTTATGACTAGGAAACACAAAGCCTAATTCTGTACAGTGTCAGCATATTACAAGTAGCATTCTTCTTTCATCAGTCACAGCCACACAGAACTCCCTGTCAGTCGTGCCTTATAGTCCTTTCTCACTGGAATTATATCTATGCATTAATTGCATTGGAGGTCCCAATTAAGCTTTCTTTTACTGCAAATACTAACTGGAGTGATATAAATAGAGAGTGCTTTATACACACTAAAAAATGGTCATTAGAGAAATGAAATGTGTTGTAGGAGCAGATTTTGCCTCAGGGGAGAGCCAGATGGAAGGGTAATAGGGGATTTAGCTTTCCATTACCACTTTCCTATGTACCTGTCTACCACGGGTCACACAGTGGAATAAGAGCTGTGTAAATGCTGAACTTCACGCATTTCTCTCATCATTTCAGGTTATGGTTGATTCCAGCCCTCCATTTCTTCTAGGGTTTTGGCCACTTTAAAAGCTATAAACAACAGGAACTGGGGTAAACCCAGTGATCAAGTGCCTTTCTCTCACGATCTGTTTGGAAAACTGAACAAGAAATTCTCAAAATATTAAAGTTCTAAGAAATTCCTTAAGGTAGGTAGCTCCTTTAATTATTTATTAGATTGCCTCAAATATAGAGCCAGGTTGTCATGGCAGAAGGTTGGCCAAATCTAGCTGGAGAAGGCTGGAAGGCATAATATAGTGCTATTTTATAGCACGAATTGGTTTTTTTTGCACGTTTTTGTATAAGTTATTATAAGTAATAGGTTTGCATTCATTTCTTGTGTTAGAGCACACCACCTACTGCTCTAAGGCCAAGATTACCAATTGTGACATTTGAACATATTACAGCAAAAACATCCTTACATGTTCTGTCATGACATTTTAAGGAGCCCCAAAGCAAGAGCAGCACCTTTCACTGTCCGATTGCACTATGGGTGGTCCTTTCAGAAAAGGTTTTCCTCAAGTGGGCACCGAGTAGTGGTACTGGAAAAGAAGCCAGACATCTCTGAAGTTCAGGTGCATTTTAGGTTGAAATTTTCTTTCTCAAGGCGAGAGGGAAGTGCCTCTGACTATTCAGGATCTCCTGAAGCTAAGCCATGTGCCTTTAAAATACTGACTAAGGACGGCTGGGAGCATCCAGTTCACCCTGCTGCCAGGTATTGGTGGGTGAAAGATGCCTGAAAGGTGCTATATAAGACTAAGCTAGGTTCCTTCCTTTTCTCAGTCTTTCACTTGAGATGTATAAGTTGCTGAGGAAAGAATATGATTTCTGAAGGGTAGCGATTCAAACCTGAACTTTCTATGTCTATGTACAAGAATTCATCAGAAGACACCCTCAGGAAAGTGGTGGTATTAAATGAAAGTGGAGAGGGCTTAGCATTTAGGAAGTATTGCTGCAAACATAACCAAAGAGTGTGGATAAATAGTTGTATTATGCTACTGAAGGTGGAATTCTGCCCAGTCATCTTGACAAGGAAACTAGAGGCAGAGGAGCGGAACTGATTCATTAGGTTGCATCCACAGGTCCTACAGTCCTGCGTAATGAAACTTTTGGCTCTGTGTTGGCATTGTTTGCAAACAGAAGGTCCTACTGGCAGAAAATACGGCACTTGCTGTGTTTGGTGAAATTCCTCTCTAAGCTAATCTTCATTTGGCTTTTTCTGCCCTGTTGAAACTGGCCTACCACCTTGTTAGTGGGTATCGTTGCTCCCTTAACAGATGGGAGTATAGCATGCTACTGAACCAGCCTCTGTATCTATTTTATTTATATAGCAGAAACATTTCTGTGCAGGGCAGTTAAGAGGAGAATACACCACAATTACTCTAGCAAGAGAGGAAAAATCAGCCACATTTCTAGAGGTGGGGAAAGAAATGAAAGAGTCTTCTTCAAAAGGAAATTACATCCAATGGGAATGAACTGGGTTTCCTTTCTTCTCAGGACAAAACCATCAGTCGTTTCTTTAACCTCCCCAAGTTCAGCTGAATGGCTGAGACAGGTGCATAAATAGGATGCCCTTGTTAGCATAATTGGTCACAAATGATCAATTACCTGTTCTACCTAAGCAGAGAAATTTGGTTTCATGAGCTATTTTCTCTACTTTCTGTAGTAAGGTGCTACTAAGGGTGAATGATGCTGTCCCTTTATTGTGTTCTGAAGAAGAAGGAGGTGGGGGCGGGGTGGGGAAAGAATGAAGAAACTACTGTAAAAAATGAAGAAATTTAAAGTACTCCTAGTACTGAAATGACTTTGTTTACTTTGCCTTTGTTCCAGTATAGATTTCTGTTACATGTCTCAATCTGGGTTTGTTGTTGGTGGGTTTGAAATTTTTTTTATATATATCCCTTACTATGCTTGTCTTGCTTATTTCATTCTCTTTTCAAGTCTTCCTGGTGACACCTTGCTATATATTTTTCCCTTGGAAATGCATGTTTTCGCTATGTTTTAAAGCATGTGTAGTAGTAAAGGAAACCAAATTACATTCAGCCTGGAGGCTGAAAGGATAAATGGAAGGAAGGTTAGTCATTTCCTAGGGAATGAGGTAGAAAATGAAGACAGACTGAAAAATAAGTAAAATAAAAAGTAAATTATATTTTGGTAAAGCTACATGACTTTTTATTTGGCTTGTGGGAGGATTTATGAATGGACCAATCAGAGTTTGAAAATCAAACTTTAAAGCAAGCTTCAAAAGTTACTACATTTTTTCCCCCTTCGGAAACATCCCCCAGAAAAGAAAATATCTTTCATCTTCTCCTTTACGTATCCTTAAGGAAAGTTTGATTTACTTAGAGAGAAAAACTACAGCTTTAGAATTAAATTTTAGATCTCAGCAGATTACCAAGACAGGCTCTGTATGAAATCTGCCCTGAAAAGGACGAACCTGTGATCCAGAATGCCTCTCTACTCCTCTCCCCTCCCAAGAGTAATTCACAGGTGAACCAGTGCCCATAGTCAGCTGGGTATTCCCCTTGCAGCCCATTAGCTCACGACTGGCTGCCCCTGGGTGCCCGAGGTGGAGGGCTTTTGTCCTCATCCCCCAGGGAGCAGCATGAGCAGCCCTGCCAGTGCCTGTCTGCGTGGCAAAGTTGCCTGCTGTGCCACCCATACAGGAGCATGTTCAGTGCTTGGCAGAGGTTCTCCTCCTGCCCTCCTCCCACTTTCCCAGTCAGAAGCTAGACTTCACTAAGAGAGACAGAGAGAATAGAAAAAGTTTTAAAGGGAAAGCGAAGGTGAGCAAAGTAAGGCAAAGTACAGATTTAGCAAATGACTCAAATAAAAAGTACAGCTTCCCCTAAACACCAGAAGGAAAGCAAGAGCATCCTTAAGTGTGCTGCTGTTAGAAGACATAAAAGCAATTTAGCAGAACAAATCCAGCCCCAGCAAGTACTAACCCACCTGTAAAGGCAATAACTGAATCGGCAGCACCTGAAGGATTGCCTTTGTTGTTTGAGGAATACAGCATTTCTCGTTATGGAGCACACAGAAAATAGGAATACATTACAAGGAAATACTTAGGAGAAAAGAAATACATCAGAGAAAAAAAAGTATTCAGTCACCTTCAAAAACACTTCAATAATTTCTAGCCAGGTAACTATTAAAAATAACTCTGCAGAAATGAATTTCATAAAGTTTTAATCAAGGTAACTAGACTCTTTAGCAAATGATGGCTTTATGGACATAATGCTTGAATGTGGAAGTATGTTTGTAGAACTGTGCAATTATTGAAAATGGCAAACAACTTTGAGAAGGCAGTGTCTTTATTCTCTGCTGGAAGTATGTGTGCAATGCACACTAAAACACTGAAAGAGCTACAACAGACGGGACTAATACTTGGGCTGCTGCAGTCTTGGTTACATAATTAAAATGAAGCAGCTTCTGTAGAATTTAATTAAGTTTTTTCATCCCATAAACTGTTTCCATTAGGGTTTCATTCGTGTTACATATTGAATACCAGGTCACAGAATAAGGGTGAAAGTTTCTGGGAAAGTTTCTAAAAACCAGACATTTCACTTGCACTATGAAACACTGAGCTATTTTTGCTTTGTTAAAAGTATTCTGGCCCAGGTTTGCTGTCCCAGAACTCTAACACAACTTGTTTTAACACTTCAAAGTTGTTGTGCAGTTAATCTTCAATGAGGATGACTACATATGACACGTTTGGAAAGGTCCATGCTAGAAATTAAGAGTGAGGCATATATAAATTTGTTTACCTTTTAATCTGCATCAGTGTACAGCAACGGATATCATAAGATGCCCCAAGTGTTCTTAAAGGTTATAGTAGCTGCCAGATACAGTTGTATCTGACAGGTACTTCATGCTTATCAGTCCATCTGCTGATCTCTACGTCAATTTTTACGTGCAGGCTAAAAGGGGATCTTGTTCATTGTCATGCTGTTTAGATATCTTCTACAGGAAGGCCTGAGCTGGGTTTTTTAATCATACTGAAGTCTGCTCTTTTTGGCATAAAAAATGTGTCAATACGTGCTGGATAAATATGAGTTACAGAAAAGCACAGTTCAATTGTCTGTTTCAGAAAACAAGTAGACTTAATCTGGGAAAGATGGGACTTGGAGCATCTACAAGATGAGGTAGGAATTTCCTGGCTATGCCTTTTTTCTGAAGATGTCAATTCATTGATATAATACTAGTTGATGTTGAAAGATTATTTCACTGCATTTTTTCCTAATAAGAATAAATTGATAAATCTAATATTTTCTAAATGAAAATAATCAACTTGAATTGAAATGTCTTTTTTTTTAAGCCAGCATGAAAATGAAAACCCAGTCTACAAAGGCTTTTGCCTCTAACTGATTTTCTGAGACTTGGATTTATCTTGGTGTTGGAGGGAGACAGGTTTCTAAATCTATCTTGTTCTTTCCCATCTCCCTCCCCAATCCAGTGAGAAACCAATTTTTCATTCAGCTATGATTACCATATTTTGTTCTTAATTAGGTGTGACATGACAAAGAATTTATCAAATATTAGGTTCTTAAACTGCAATGGAAGAATAGTAGGTGAAGATCATATAGATCTATGTAGCTATCCACAACTGTCTCTCTAACTACCTATCTCAGTTTGGAAGTCGGTGCCTGAGAATAATATTTCATGGTGAACTTCACATTAGGAAATTAAAACAGAAATCCCATGTTATTTTGAAAGGAGGAGAACTTTAGGGTAAAAATCCAAAGGCAAGTAGTTAGTATATACTAACCCTTTTCTGTTATTTAGTATGCTTCAGTACTTTTTTCTGAAGGTGCAAAAAATAGGAAGTTATTAATCTCTCTGCTACGACTGCCAACCTAACTACCAGCTATGATTCTCCATGGGTTTCTCTCCTCTGTAGTCTTGCTTTCAGCACTTCAGGTGCAGTTTTCCTAGCTTTGTCCCAGTTTCCAAAGCCATATTTCCATATTCTTCCCACAGCTCACCCCTGTTAGAGACCTGAGACTCTAGCCCCTGCCAGCATGGCTCCCTGTGTTATTCCCTGTGCTGGAATAGCACAGTGGGGCTGGCCACATACAGCCAGGGGGCTCCTGCTGTCACCTGGTCCTGAGGTGTCCTCACGTTCCCCTCATTTTGGATGCTAGAAGCATGACGTGCCCAAGGCTTTGGCATGTCTCCCAGGTCTTGCCAAACTTGCCTGAGTCTACTGAAGGCAAGCAATGGAAAGAGGGTGAAGGTGGCCCAGCAATAAAAGTGCTTGTGATTCACTTTGACTGGCTAAACATGCATCTCACTCCTCTTTGCATGCAATGAAGAATGCTTCAAAATTGGAAGAAAGGGATATTTTCCTTTCTGATATTTTCTGTGAGACCAGGAGAGCCTGGGCCACTTATGCAGGACTTTGTTATTTCTTCAGAATTTCCATGTTTTCTGACCATGCTCACACACTAGCTTGCTGGCAGCGGCTGCACTGCTAGGAGGTCATGCCAGCACTCACCCTCCCCATAGATGTTTCCCATTATTTCACTGCTTCTGGGGAAAAAAATATGCTCAGAGCTTTCTTGCAGCTCCAGGGGATCCTATCTTCCTCCTGTACTCCATAGCATGGGAAGGGCCCATGACTGAGGTATCTGCACAAGCCCTGGCTTGCATACCTGCCTCACAGCGTTGCTTGGTCCAGGGCAGAGTTACACAAGCTTGTCTGCATGCAGCTGTCAGAAAAATCTGAATCTACAAGTCTCTGTCTGCAAGGCTTGGGAGCTGCAGGCATCCCATCACTTTTGATCAGTCAGCCAGTCATTTATTCATTACTACCTTACAGAGAGTTATGTCTAGGTGGTACTTTTCAAGTGGATGTGAGCTGTGTTTGCTCACTCACCAAGCTGACCTGTAGCATGCAGATACAGACGGTGACATTCCCATTCCAGTTAAAGAGCTGGGTCTTGGTCATCATGAAGATGTTTGGCTCCTCACTGGAACTCTCTGTGTCACCCTCAGCATCTTGTTTTGGTTATTCTGCTCATCTTATGAGGCATGATCAGAGGCCACCCTGTTTGCCCTCACTTTGCCCTCATGGCCAACTACCTTTCAGCACAATGAAGTGGCAGTGCTCCACAGTTTGGGCACTCAGCTGAGCACAGCCCCAGCCAGCACTGTCCCCTGGACTTGGAAAGTTGTGTTCAGAGGTCTGGCTGGATTCCTTATGTTCCTATTATGCAGGTGCGCTGCACTCAGGGTGCAGTCTTTGAAAGTCTGAGTACATTACCCACATCAGTGTGCAGTTCTGCATTGGTACCAGTGTCTATCCAGAATGACCACACTGGCTTTCAGGAGTCTCAGGTGCATGTTTTATCTTTCTAATTACAGTCTGGTCCTTTCAGAGTTCCTCATGCTTAGATTTTGAGCCTGGGTCACCTTTAGATTCAAACCGCTGCAAGGTTTGACCTATTTCTCTCCATGTTCTTCATATTAACATGACCCTGTGGACATGCATTAACTTCTGCAGGCATCACTATGTTCTTTTAAAAACTAGAAAATCTCCAAATTCTGTATGCTGAATAATGCCTTCTTTTATGCTACACTACTAGGAAGTTTAAACTTGTCTGAAATGGTTTAAACCTTTGATATAGTGTGTTACTCTACAAAGAGAAAGAAACTGGCAGTTATTCATCATTTTGCCTAATCCTCTTACGTATGTTTTTTCCATTTAACAATTGGATGGCACAGTAGAAAAAAAAAAGTTACTAAAATGTTCACTCCTTTTAAATCACTGCTGTTCCAAGTCATAAAACTCCTGCAAACTGTAATAAATTTTAGCTCCTCATAGTAAGTGCCAGTGACTAGAGCATAGAGTTAAAAAATGCAAAATAAGCAGCTATTCAGCTAGCTAATAGTATGGAAACTTTGGCTTTAAAAGTAACAGTATAAGAAGCACTCATTTGCACTGATCCATGCTAAAATGTTTCTTTATTTTTTCCCCTCACTAACCTTCAACAATCTTTTGATACCCTAAAAGCCTGAAATGTGTTTTCCCTCTTTAATATTATACAAGTGCATTCTAAAGGTTGGAAATCATTATTTTATGGACAAGAATTCACCCTCTACCTGACTTCATAATCTGCCTGATTTCACAGTGCTAGTATGTCCCTATCAGAAAATACTTTTTAGTGTTCTTCAGCTATGCCTTTTGCATGAAGTGTCAGGAGAATAGGTTAGTCCTTTGTGAAGAGCTCCTGACCAACCCATGAGAAAACTTCTATCTGCTTTTCTTTGAAAGAGCAAGTTTACAACAGCAACAACTGAGATGTTGAATGACTTGATGATCAGATGACTTAATTTCTGACCTGCTTAGTGCTATTGAAGGAGAAGTAGGAAATCTGGAGGAAAATTTCAGAAATGATGACAGCTGGAAGCCTTACAGGGGACAGAAGATTATTATAATACACTCTCTAGGGAGAGGAAGTCTAAAATGCTTATTCCTTTTGGTGGGGGCCCCTGAGCATGGCAGAGGAGCACAAAGGAGGCTGTCTTCAAAACTCAGATGCAATCAAAGCTATAGCCAGGATGTCATGGTTAGACACTGGACACAGTGCCAGTGCCCCATGAAAATATATTTTTTACTAATAATGGTTGTGAGATGTGATCAGAAACAGAGCAGAGCAGGCTCAGA